>CAEFZX010023306.1:0-20534 GCA_903066825.1 Alfaro cultratus | reverse complement strand
TATGTATGTGTGTGTGTGTGTGTGTGTATATACATATACAATTGCAAATTGATATGTTGTTCAGTTCCAAAGAATAGAAAAAAGAACTGATCTCAAGAATGAGCCAAGATGAATGCCTCTTTAATATCTTGACCTGTAAAGGTATAAGCCTGTAGTTATGAAACAAGATATAAGCCTGTAGTTATGAAACACACAATGTCTTCCCATTGCCACTGAGTTTTGTTCAATTAAGCCTTAAATAAGTACAATTGTAAATGCCACTTTAAACTTTCACATAGGTAAGATCTTTACCAAAATGGCATTGCAGAAGTTTTGTGGATAAACATACCAGTTAGTTATACAATGTAAACATAGCCCTAGATATCCATTTACTCAATTTTGCATTATGCATTCCCATGTGTTAATGATTTGCTTATAGTTGCTGTTTTACGAATTGCTCTGATGCTTCTAAGGTTAATAAGCAACCTGAGTTGGCGTGAAGGTCGCATTGTTAGTGATGAGCAACATAAAATAATTTCATAACAGTAAATTATCATGAAGCTTCAGGTCACCAGGTGCATGCTCACCTCAAGCAGGCATTGTGCAACCCTTTGGTTTACACAGAAACTTCAGTTTAAACTGGTCTGGGCTTATTTTGAAAATCTTGCAGAAATTAGGAGAAAATCACCAATTTGTGCGTTTTCAAATAAAACACAAGCACACCCTCTGCATTGTGATGCCTGATAGAATAAGACTAAACCGTAGTTGAAGACAATAGAGCAATATTTCGCATTAGTGCAACAAACTCCTAACTAATCTGATCGCATTCAGAAGTTTTAGAGTTTTTGCAAGAATACAATCACTGATGCACGTCGGCGGCAACTTTTGCAGCAAAGAGTCAACATCCAGAGCGAAGCGATAAGGGCGGAGGAACAGGATGTTTTTTTTGTTTCTCAACCGAAAGCCTTAAAAAACAAAATGTCAAGAAACCGGGTGGTTACCGGAGGACTCCTACCTGATCGTAGCGGGGTCTCCCGAGCTGGAAAGCGGGACACGCTGCAGATTCCGCCATGGCACCAAACTCTTTTTATTTATTCCCGAACTGAATCATTAGAAGGGATTTTTACAGTCGAGCGAACTACAGTCAGTGTGTGTGAGCAACTCGGGCGAAGCGATGCGCCCCTACGCCAGCCGGGAGTTGTAGTTTTTTCCTTTGCCTTAACACTGGCAAAGTTGATGCGCATGACTACACATCCCAAATAATCGATAAGCTGAAAGTCATTGCATAACTGTTCGGATTGATCTTGGGAGAGATAACGACTGATGCGCCCATGTAGGTGTCAGGTTGGTCCTATGATTACTCTGTGAGGAGGTGTGGTCTCACGGAGACCTGGACTCCATTCAGTGATATGAATCACCACGATTTTCATTTTCATTCAGTTTAAATCATCCCCGCAGAGTTGACTGAATTGTGTTGGAGTGATAAAAATATAATACCACTTGAATGGTGTCATGTTACAAAAATCAACCTTACTGTAGTAGTGAAATGGGGAAAAAAACGAAACATGATTTTAAAGGTTTAATACAAATAAAATCTGAAAAGTGTGTTGTGTCTTTGTATCTGGTTTCCTTTTGTTTTACATCCCTAAATAAGATGCAGTGCAGCCAATAAGTCAACTAATTGTTTTGTTAAAGTCTTTGAAGTTTTTTTGGAGCTAATTAGTGAAAAATGTTATGTTAAAATAGCATCACAAACTGAATATCTGTTCTAACCATGACCCAAATACAAACCCACAAATACACAAATATCCTCCTAAAGATTCCAGGAGCAACTTCTGAGATTTATACTGATCTGTTAAACTTTCACATTAAGTTTAAAGTATTACATTAAGTTTAATGCAAAGATTAATGCAAAACATGTATTTAAAAAGTTTTGCATTAAGAGAGAATTAATGTGTAGACTATTCTGTCTGTGTAGAATAGTCTACATTTTTTCTACAATTATACAGATTTTTTTTTATTTTTGAGAGCACCCTTTCTCAATTATTATTTGAACATAGTGACGTACATTCAAATAATAATTAAGAATGGGTGCTCACAAAAATAAAAAATCTGTATAATTGCAGTAAAAATGTCTAATTAAGCATATGGTATCTTAAAAATGGTCATGAAAAAAACAGTGCTCAAATGGAAATTTGAGCAATGGGAATTTCAGTGTCTCGAATCTCACGCCAAAGAAGGCATGACCTTCTGTTGACCCAGAGTAGAGGATGAGCAGATGTGTAAATATGATGCCATTTAAATTAAACAAAAATCCATATGCCCAACACCGGCATCTACATGATAGTTTTATGACAATCACATAAAGCAATTATTTAATTCTTTCTTTGTTTTTTCAGAACCATGCAATTCATTGAAGCTACATTTCAAAGCCTGTGCAGGTCTTCTGTTAGATTATGTAATATGTGTTGGAAGTGCTACACAGGATCTCTGCAGTCCAAGTTATTTTTCAATCAATTACATAATCAGGTTGCAAAACACGCTGATCGAGCAGGTCTTTGATTAAAACAGTCAGGGGCGCCCCCTTGTGGACAAAATTGACCATGTCTGCTGCAAAGTACACCCAGTCAAACAGTGTGGTTTCTGCACCAGCGTTGATGTCATATTACTGTTCATTTTTTGATAAGCTATTAAAAAACAGTACCCCTGTGGCATCATCATATTCTTTTGCTGAATAGAATGTAAGACACACATTTGAATTAAAAGGTAATTTTCTCTACTGTACATAGACTCATAAATACAGTAAATACATTTAGCTTCATTTAAACATCCCATTAGCTACACACTGTCCATAGTTATCAGAAAGGTTCTGGCATAATTCTGGCAGTACATCTAACCACATTTTATCGGTGATGGCAAAACTCAGTAAGAGTGGTTTGGCCCCTGACATAGAGACTTATTTTAATCATAGTTCATACAGTAGTAAGATTAAGATCAGTAATTTGGGAAGACCTTAAATAAAAACTTTCAAAATTTTGTTTGGCATCATTTAGAACAAACAAACAAAAAACTACAACTGTCTGCCCTGAAATGTTGATTAGATGAAAGGAAATCAGTTGTAATTTTCAGAAGCAACCTTGGGATAAACAAGTCTCAAACTGGAAGATGCTGGAAAAAAATACTGTCCACAAGTTGTGCATAAAGTTGTCTGAGGGAGGGCTTAACAAGAAAGAAAGAAGCCAACTCTTTATAGCATGACTAAAAATTATAGCTGGATGCACTGACAAGCCAATGGTTTCTGAAGAGAAATTTTATAGTCTATAAGAAGCAGGTTTGGTTTGGATGAGTGCATTTGTTATCAAACTCAAATATGGTGATGGAAGAATCATTCTAAGGATCTGTTTTTCTTTATTTCAAGCTTGTTGTAAATTTGTTATGTTTAAATGTTAGATTCATGCCAAGAAACCAAATAATGTAAGCAAAGAATATACAGTAAGAGGTACACCATTTGTTTTAACAGTCAAAGAGACCTGTGTGGTAGCTCTGCTAGACAGAAAAGGTAGATGGTAACCTAACTCTTGCTTCAAAAATTGCTGTTGTGTACTGTATTGAGTAAGCATAATTAAAAAAGCATCATTAAAAAGAAAACACAAAACAAATGAATATGTCATTGTAGTGTATGAAACACTGCATATGGGACTTCATCAGGGACAAAAAACTAACTATATAAACCTCTGTTCATGTGCACTTTATTTTATTACAGTTTTGCGGTCATATAAAGCATTGCAGCTAGCTACAGTGGTGCTTCAGAGTGGCATTAGAATACATTATCATGAAAAAAGTAAAGTAACTTACAATACCATTATATAGTTGTTAACAGTAAAATATTACTGTTTCTGTATGTACATAATGTGATAAAAACTTAAACATTGTCATTGGTTCAGTTCAAGTGTGAAAAACAAGTTCAGGGAAAACTTGAACAAGACATTTTTAAGAGTCTTCAACTCTTAAAAATGCATAAACTAAGGCTTTGTCCTCAACAGTCTTAAGACGTACTAAATTTAGCTTTGACATTTGTGAGTTTGCAAAGCAGTTTTTCCTCCTTTATGTTGTTATAATTTTTCTTTCAGAAGAAGTAATAAGCTTAAATTGACTCTTTAACTTACTCTTTATGGCATGAAATAATCTGAAATTAGATTGTTTTGCCAGAAATCAAACTTTTTATTTCAAAGACAAATTGAGTCTAATTGTAAATTCTATAAGAGCTAATTCAAAGCACTAGAAAAATTAATTTTTTCAGTCTGCATTTATTTTAAGCACATGCAAAAGCCGCAATTTTTAAGATAAAGTGGCAAAAGCTGACTACTTTAAGTTATTCTACTACAGAGAGCTGTGTGAAATAATCATCTGCGTCTGCTTTTATGAAAGCTTTTATTATGGCATGTCTTCAGTTTTTTGTTTGTGCCAAACTGGGAAAAAGTAACCAGCATGCATGAAAGTTAATATTACGTCTACATCAACAAGGCAGTAGTATTAGCAGTGAGACAATCTGGATCATTTTGAGTCCAAATTAATGGAGCGTTTCTCCAGAATAATACCTCCTATCTGAATGAAAGAATCCTTGCACACTTTGCTAATCTCCAAAACAATACTGGCTCAGTTGTTACTTGTGCCTTGAGCGTACTTGAAGCAGTGTGGGAGTCTGCTCCATGATCCGCAGTAACAGATTATCAATGTAGTCCTCCAGGTCTCGAACCTGCGCCTTCACTTTCTTCAGCTCTGCCTCAACCTTCTGCAGCTGCGCCCCCTGCTGGTCAGATGCTGCCTGCTGCTTCTCCATGTCCATCTCCTGCTGCAGTAGCAGGGAGATCAGTTCCATGTTGGTAAGGTGCTGATATTGGGCCACTCTGTCTGCGGTAGCCTCCTGCAGAGAGAGCAGATTTATGTAATTATGTTTACTTTTTGCATTTTATTCTAAGCAAAATCCAAACTATCAAAGATTTTCTTCTGCAAACCCCTTTGTTCTGTTAATGAGACATTTTTCGGTCTTTTTAGATTCTCTTATTTCACAACATCTAAAAAGGTCAGCAGAGTCCAAGATGAAATTCTTTGATTTTATCTACTGTCAGCTTTATCTGAGCATTACTTGGTCTGAGCTCAGGATCTATGACTCCATTCAAGCTGTTTTGAAAGGTCTTATAAATAATCATTCTTATTGTTTATTTATTTATCTACTCTGAGTAGTTGGGAAGTGTCCCAGAAGTCCATTCAAATCAGTGACCGAAAACTCAAAGGCATTCTGTCTCAACTTTGTGTTTATGTTAACACACACCTTTAGATAAGTGACTGAAAATTACCATTTGTCATCTATTTATGTAAATTATAGTATAAAAACTACCAAGAAGCTATTTAAAAATAAAATTAAATATTTATGGTTATAATAACAGTGTTTTTCATCTGCTAATTATACATTATCAATGTAATATTCAATTTAAAAAAATAAGACATTTTATTAGCCTAACTTGGCAATCTGCAGGTTTTATTGTATTGCACTTTAAAATGCTTTGAAGGTTTTGAACAGATACAAAAAGGTGCTTCTTTTATTCTTGTTTCAGTGAAAATGTAAATTTAGGTCTTAACAGCAATATGTCAGAAATGTCTTTCTGTATCTTGACTGACATTAAAAAAGTGAGTGCGGCTGTCTGGCCACGTCGTAAACTTGTTCAGATTTTATTTGGTGAAACAAGACCACTTTGTGTCATTTGGTAGTTATAAAGCAAATGAAGTGGAGTCCGTCAAGGCTCCATTCCTGTACCAGTTTTTTTTTTTTTTTTTTTTACATCTACATAATCCCCTTAACTCAGACATGACATTTATATCGTATTTATATCATGAACTATGGCCACCATCTGGCCATAGTTCACCATAGTCACTGAGGCAATGTCCAAGATAGCCATGGACACACTGTCATCTTAGATGGGCAGAATTTCAGTTTAAGGCATAAATCAATGTTTTCGGTCACAAAACTGAAGCTCTGAAATCAGAACTCAACTGTTTCTTTAAAAATCTGAAAGACTTCAAAACTGTTGTATGAAAGACTAAAAACACATTTATCTTTTTATCTGTACCGGACTCTTCTCAGGTTCAGGTGTGGCCTGATGGGTGGATCGTCCTGGATTTATGGTAGATTTTAGCTTCTCAAGAACTGAGCGACCCTCTTTCTTCTCAGGCTGGCTGGATGTCAACGGTTTCACTGGATGAGACCTGAAAAGGGAAGAAGTTGGGACCAGCATTCCAACACCAACATGCTGCAAAGTTTACAATAATCCAAAATGCATTTTTACTGTATGTGCTTTCTGAATGACTCAGTTTTGCAAATCAAACTTGAGGAACAACAGAGAATGTTTTAATAAGTACCTATTGAGTAAAAGCAGAATGCATAAAGGCCATCAGTAAATAAAGCACTTGTCTTTATGAAAAGTCAAAAATGGGGAAAATTATATACAGTTCTTCCATTTAGTCAATAACAATGAGTAATTATTTACAAAACTAAATATTGAATTTGAACATATAGGCGTACAGAAAAAGTTGACCAGAAGTCACTATGTTTTAAGCTTGTTTGCATATAATATGCTCTCACTGTGAAGTCATTGCCCTTTCCATTTTCACTTGCTGGAACTGAGCCTTAGGATAAGAAAAAGAAATCAAGTCCTCAATGTTTAAATAAATTAGCTATGGAGAAGAATCAGCTGTCTGGTATATCCTTGCTTTAAACAAATGTGCATTAAGAAAAAAAAAGAAACAGCAATCGCCAATGGCCTGCAAGTTAGAAACTCAAACATCGGATGATTTACCAGTTTGTGAAAGCACATAATTAACCACTATCAGGCTGCACTGACAACTACTCTTTTCAGTGTGGATGTTTTTACGGAGAGAAAGACTCAACGTTATTATTTTGCAGTATTAGTGAAATGCTTAAAATATCACAGGAAGCATTAAGATATAAAAAGTTTTTAAAAGGAAACGTTTTCAACAGATGCCAAAACACATTCGTCTGGAAAAAGAAAAAAAAACCAAAACATTTATTTTTGTAAAGCTAGCAGTGCTAACAGCTCCCCATTATTAGCTCTCATAGCTAATAATGGATTATACATTTTATATATATATATATATAATATTATTCTTTTAAATCCTCCATCTAGCAGCCCAAACATTTACCCTGAATTGTATCATCCTTATTAATTTGTACATATTAGTGTCCATTTCTTTCTTTTGTATGTAGAGAAATGGCAGTGGTTCTACTATGGTGTCATTAGTCTTTTAGGAAAACACTCATTTGTTCTCAATAGTAACTACTAGCTAGCATAAGTAGCAGCAAAACAAGCAATATTAATGCAGTGCAATGTTTTAAGCAAGCAACAGAATATCTTTTAGCCAAAAAAAAAACATGAGATGATTTACATAAATGTAAAGCAAAAAAACAGAAGCAATGCAACTGCTACCATCCAATCAAATTGGATGTGAACGCAAACCTTAACATGAATGTGATCAAAATCAAACAAACCATCACAGCAGAAAACAATATTAACAACGATTTAAGCAAAAAAAAGACATCCCATTTTCATGTTTTGTTGTCTAGATCTTTAAAAAGGTCATGTCCTAGTGTGAGGAGTCTCACCTGCTCTCCTGAAGGGGCAGGCTGCCAGCAGGCTGTGTCTCCTCAGGTAAAAGTGAGTGCCGTGCATCAGTCAGGGGCAGGTCAGTGGTGAAGGTGGCAGACAGCGAGGGGGTGGAGGAGGCTATAGCCAGCGAAGTGCCGACTTTAGCAATAGGCCCTGTGCTTGAGGCTTGTATGGGGGAGCAACAGACCAGGGTGTCAGCTGACAGGGGGAGTGTAGAAGGGATGGAGGGAGAACAGGGTTCATGTTCTTGCAAAGATTTCCTAATCTTTGTATTGGAAGGGGTTCTGCAGTATGGTGCAACTTTTGCATGAAGATCTTCAAAGCTGATTGGAGTCGTTTTTTCTTTGTCCAATGAAGGTATTGAGGATATTGTGTTAGACATAAATTGATGTGTTTGGTCACTGACAGAGGTCAATTTAGACTTGTTGGGGTGTTCAAGAACTTGTAAGGAAGACAGCACTGATTTAGTTGGTTGATAAGACAATGGTCCTTCACTGACTTCTGAAATGTTCTGGACGAGGGATAGAAACTGCACAAACTCCCTGTCTCCATATTTGCTTTGGCTGCTTGGGCTGTCACTGCTGTTCTGCCTAGAAACTCCTTTTGGTCTGATTCGTGCACTAACAACTCCTGAAAATGACTCGGTCTGCTTAGGTTTGTCCAAGTTGTCTTCTGGGTTCCCATTATCATCACAGTCTTTCTTTATCTTTTCAAAGTCATCATCAGACCTTATTTGTTCACCTCTATGTTCAGCTTCAACATCTGGTGAGTTAGATGCAGGATTTTGTTGCAATGGAGCAACAATCCCTTGGCTCTTTGACACACAGGGACCACACAATGTTTCATTTGCTAGTTCGCATAGACAGTCATGGCAGTTGTCTTGGCAAACAGGTGGTACTTTGCAAAGTTTTTTAGAAGATGCAGTTACTTCAAAAGAAGAGTTCAAAGTGGTTATGTAGGTGTCCTTCAATGTGAATGTGTCCCCAGATGTGGTCTCCTTATGGTAAATGTCTAATTGTGAACCTTGGGGTAGAAGGTTCTCTCCTAGCTTGCTTTTCAAATTGTCGGCTGCTTCAGATTGAGAAGATCCATCTGAGTCAATGAAACCAAAATCTGAATTGTTCACATTCATGTTAAGGTCTCCTAGTGTTAGTGAAAAAGATATGTTATTGTTGAGGCATGTGGATTCACATGGGTTAGGTTCTTCTGTCTCCTCTGCTGTAGTATATGATATGTTTGGTACATCAGAGGGAACACTGGGCAGTATGCTGAAATGGTCACTATCAAGAAGCCCTCCAGACCCTGAGTTCTTGAATGAGATTTTATCCCCTGTATTTTCCTCAGTTCTCACTGATAAATGATTACTGTTTAGTCTTTGTTGTCCATAATTTCCCCTGCACGCACGTCTGTATAAGTCTTGCTCAAACAATGTTCCACCCCAACAGTCAGCTACATCTTCCAAAGGTTCATATTTGAACCTTTTGGGGTTCTCTTCAGATATAAATCCAGATGAGGTGTTGTTTGTATATGGCTGTGTGTGGATGTCTACAGACTCTGATGTTCCGCTGCTTGAACTTGTGTTGGGAGAAGGGATCTCTTTTTTGGATTCACCCTCCTTGCCACGCTGCAAAGATGCCACACCAGTCTGAGAGAGGAGATAGGCTTCTTTATGGACAGCTAGTTCCTGGCCTCTGTGCAGCCAGCCATCTGAGAAAATTTCATTCACCGAAGTCCTTATAAGTCTCCTTGGAGGTAAAGGTGGAGGCTCGTCATTGCATCTTTGCAGTTCTTGTACGTAGTTACAGCCAATGTTTTCCACTGGAGAAAAGCTACGTTTACAAGATAAGGTTGGACTGGTTCTGGGCTGTTCTGGAGGAAGTCTACCTTTAGGGGAGTTGAGTCTACTACAGGCAAAGGCATCAAAGGATTTCTCCCATTCTCCTGGATGCTCAGACATGGAGTAAGGAGGGGAGTGGATAGGGGAGCCAGGCGTGGTTCCTTTGGGCACTAAAGCAGGTAGTGATATCTGCTTAGCAACTGGCCGGGGGCGCTCACGTTTTATTGAAACCCTATTTTTACTGCTGACTTCAGAATTAGTGTCTGCTGGCAGAATGGTGCAATGAAAGGGGGGTGAGTCTGGTAAGGAGCACGGTGCAACAGAAGGCAACTTCTCTAACTCTTCTGCCACAAGCTCCTCAAAAAAGGGGTTGCGCTGCATACATGGCAGAAAAGGGTTGGAAGGGGAGAGAGGGTTTGAGGAAGGAGAAGAGGAAGGGGTGAAGAGGTTGATGTGACTGTGATTGTCAGGTGAAACATGACCAGAGGGAGAAGCAGAGGGAGAGGAGCATGGAGGAGGTACTGGGGAGCAAGGAGAGAGGGGAGGGGGTACATCTGAGCTGCTTTCTACCATAGTAGAAACTTCCAGCCTGTAGAAGAAAATAGGGCACAATATTCCTCTTGGTTAATGATGTGCCAGGTTACCAGCTGGGGAAAATCAGTTTACAAAAACAGAATACTAGTTCATTAACTAGGATAAACCTTCTCAGCTAAGTTCAGTTTGAAGATATCAGATCATAAAAGCAGAATTGTGGAAACATAAATAAGAAAAAGCAAAGCCCATTTGCAAAATAATCAAGCAAAGAAAGAAATAAGTGATGTACAGTAGCAATTCAAGCTCTACCTACACTTTCAGGTGCAGTGTTGGTGAGTGCTGGGTGAGCAACTGTGTGCACGTGATGAAGTTTGAAAAAAAAGGCAATGCTGAAGTGCCAAATATGAAAATACGGATAGTGATGATGATACCATGTGATTCTAAAAAGGCCAAAAATAAGTAATTCTGTTTTCAAATGAGCACATAGCAGAACAAATACTTGATTTTGACACCCATTTTATTCAGTATGCCCCAAATGGAAACCAAATATGTTCATAACTGTGGAAAACCTATGATGATTCCTGACTCACCTTGGCTTGTTCTGGGAGTCTCCGGAGCCAAACCAGCCTCTGAGCCTTCCCTCCGATGAAGCACCAGCCTGGTTTAAGTCTGACTTAGTAGGTAGAGAATCGCTCCTACCTGCAGAGAACAACGTCTTTCTCAGTTTCCTTCCTTTTTCAGGTGAACAACCTGCTGAAGATACAATTGGCATTGCTGCCTGAACAGGGCGATCTCCAGTCTGAGCCTCTTGAGCTAATGCTTCTTTCTCTTCCTCCTTTTCCTCTTTCTTCAGCTTATCAAAGGACCAGCGCCGTCCCTCTGTAAAGGAACTTTTCTCCTCTCCTCTTTTTGTGAGATTCTGCAGAGACCGAGACAGTGGTGAACATTTCTCCAGCAGAACGAGTTTGGACGGGAGTGCTCCAGAGCTTTTTGGAGTCAATGGCTCTGAATCGTAGACATGGCTTCCATTTATACAAAGAGATGACTTGGACTGAGTCATGGTCTGACCCTTGAGAGACTCCACCGCGACATTTGATCGAGGGAGGGCTGTGGTGATCTTACTAGCTTCATCACTGAAGGCTCGCTTGTGCGTAAGAATCTTAGTGGTGTGCTGAGTGGTGAGCACTGTCAGAAAGAAATAAGAAGAGATATAATCACTTTTTAAATTGTAAAATATGAAGGAGTTTCAGCAGCTGAAAAGAATATTCAAGTTTACTCTTGCACTTTCCATGCAAGCCTGCTTCTCTCTTGCAGGGAAAGTTGTGCAGATTTGACCTTTTCTCTACTTTAGCATCAAAGTTTCTTTACCAAACCTTTAGGTGTTGTCTACATGTATTGCTAAAAGTATTAGGTCTTTCCTTAAAAAAAAAAAAACATTTGTGGTGTTTCGGCCATATGTGTAGCCAGCACCTAGGCATGCAGACTGCTCCTACAGGAATTTCTGAAAGAATGGATCACTTTGAAGAGTTCACTGAATTCCAATGAGCTACCGTAAAAAAAATGCCACCTGTGCATTGTCTGATCTACACAGAGTCCAAATCTCAGCCTAATAAAATACATTTTAAATTAATTGGAGCAGACTTTGCCTTCTAATCCCACATCAGTGTCTGCCTTCACAAACATACTTCTGAAAGAATTGTTATATGCTCCTATAAATTCATGCCTCGCTTGCTTTGAAACTGCTTTGAAACTGATACAGGTGCAAATGGAAGACTAACATCTTATTACATCCTATGCTATGGGTTAGGATTGAAATGTCGGTTAGATTCATAAAGGCAAGTGACCCTAGTGGTGACAATACAGCATAATCTGACTTTTTAAATTACCTAGACAGCCGTAAACTTAGAAGAATAATTTTCTGTGTGCCTGTAAATATATGTCAAAATATCTCTGTTTCAGAAATTGAGAAAGCTTCTTGATTCTTAATTTTTGCAAAATTATATGACTAATTCATTAATGAACATTAATGTTGAGTGCAGAAGCTTACTCAGGCTACAGTTGTGTAGCTTTTTTACAGAAGTGGAGCTTTGTCGGATTTAGTTTCTTTGCCTTAAGCATGGAAACATAACCAACAGTCCAAAATAACATGTTTCCAAAAGCAATTACCAAGGAATGTATTTACTTTTCAAAAACGGGGAAGCTGTTGAATTCCTTGTAGCAACCAATGGACCTGAATAGACAACATTCAAAGCAGCAAGCATTATCCTACAGGACAATGAGTACAATTTATATTTGTCTATTTGTTTTGAAATGTATTTATGTGATCAGGTTCACCATAACTTTTCAAACTATAAAGATACTTTCAGAAACTTCTGTATCTATGAGTTTGGTAGCTCTATACTTAGCTATATAGCTAGCACATAAAGAAGATCTAAATAAATTAATTTTATTTAACATTATTGTAAAATTTGTTTCATGTAGTTGCTGTTGAGACCAACTTATCTTTGAAAAGTGGCAAACATTTGCAGTTTAACTAAAAACATTGATTAATTTAATAATTCTGCAAATAATTTCAGACCCACCTTTTTTTGCTAGGTCTGCTTCTCCATAGTGTGCATCAATTCTCACTTTGCTTGTGTAAATGGGGGAGCTGGGGGGGTCTGACAGCAGATCCAGGCTGGGCGGAGGGCCAAGGTTGTCACTGGCCATGGAAGACAAGCTGCTCTCTGAGGCCAGAGATGAGCACGACCTCGTGTCAGATGACTTTCGCAGTCTTCCCTTGAAGAAATCTTTCATCTTGCTCCTCTTCTCCTCTGATATCTCCACCTCTTTTGACTCCACCCCAACCCCTCCCTCCTCTCCAAACGGTTGCCCCAGGGACCCTGACAGCGCAGCGTAGCGGCCCGGCACAATGGCTGAGGAAGACTCCACATCACCCCTTTTCCTCCCAGTGACGCGATCCTTGAGCTTGCCGAATGCAGACCGGGGCTTGTCCTTCATGGTGAGGTCAAACATGCTGGCTGTCATGTTGTTGCGGGTGAACTGAACCGTCACCTGAAGTTCACCACGTTCCTTTTCTTTTCTACCCGCCTTGGAGTTCAGCTTGAACCATCTACAGAAAAAAGAGATAGTGTCCAATGCATCTTTGATTTAAAGGGGTATTATTCTGTATTTTCCAAGCATATAGCACCATTTCACAGCGCAATCAAGTAACTATGTTACCTTTAAAAAAGCTGAACATGTCACTAACAACTTAAAAGAAGTGAGACTTTGTAATTTGACCACTTTTAAATGGACCTCTGTCTCTTTAAGAGGCTTCTACTCTTTCCAACCCTCCGCCTTCAGCAGGTCATAAAAACAATGCTCCTCAATTATGACAGTCCTACCAGGTGTTTTCTAACTGCTGCTGCCACTAGTCTGGGGAATTTTGTGGGAAATGTGTAAGGGAATGGGTGCTCTCTGGGGTGGAAGCTCAACTGGAGTCTGCAGCTCTGAGGAGGAGCTTTGGGTAAATAGGCTTTGGATGGGCAAGCTTTTAGACACCCCTAAATGACTGCTATGTGAGATTCAGTGATTCCTCAAAGATGTATGATAAAAAACAATACTCCAGGTATGTTTTTGATGAGGGAATGAAATTATAATATAAAGCTCAAAACAGTGGATTTTACATAATACTCCCCTTTGAGGGCTTAAATAAGAACTTGTGCAATAAAAATAATAGTTTCTCTGAGTAAAAGTTTCCCAGTTATTACAAAACTTTTAGATAAAGCTCAGAGGTGTGTGCTTTAGTTCTACATTTGGCAAAATTATCTGAAGCCCTCACAGCTACAAATGGAAACTCATATTTCTCAAAGTGCACAAAAAAGGTCAGCTGAACAAAAAAAAAAGCATTAACAGATAAACTGGGTCAACCAATGAATTCAGTCCTTGCTCTGTTCCTCCCTCTCAGGTCCACTGAGCGGACCCCAGAAAATGCTACAAAGCCAGAACGAACAGCAGGAATTCAGTGAGCATAGAGGGAGCAGGATACTCAATTAAACCCAGATGTTTCTGTTTTACTCTATTCCAGTGTTTCAAATAACAGAAAGGCCAGTTATGTCACCTGTTGTTGTATTAAACATCGGTAGTTTGCTATCATTCACAGTTAATCATTTAGACTAATAATAACCAAAATGGGTATTATTTATATTGACAGTCCATTGAAAGTGATAATTTTCATGTTGTCCGATCACCCGTTTCTAAGTATGACACTTTACTTTTCTTCATTGAATGTAAATGATGAAGACATCACAGAAGACCTGCATGATAGGAAAAAGGTTTCTTGACCCAGAAAAGTGGATACTTACTTCTGCCTAACTGTACCTCTTGACTTGTGAGCCAGAAAGGTAATGAGTGAAGACATGAGCTTGGAGGGAGAACGACCACTAATGGTGTTTTGATTGAACTGGTGAGTCAGCCACATTTAATACTCTGCAAAAACCATTATAAAAGAACGATGTTGAATCTTTCCAAGACTTGACAGCCAGTAAGTAATCTAAAGCAGAACTCCAATAAAAAGAAACTGACCGTATCCACAGGCTCTTATATAACCTGTCAGTTGGGTAATGTTCGTCATCGATTTTCCAGAAATATTTTTATTTTTTTCATTCAGTGTGTTTGTAGGTAGTAAATAGATGCAAAGAGGAAGAAAAGTATCAATAATTTATCTTTTTTAAAAGAAAAATAGGAAAATGTGGCACACGTCTGTTTTCATCCCCCTTTACCCTGATACCCTTTAATAAAATCCAATGTAACCAGAACTAGTCAATCAAAGGACCAAGCAACACAGAAGTTATGTAGGAGACAAAGTTGTGGAGTATGTAGAAGGGTTAGTTCATAAACAATATCACAAGCTTTTGACATTTCACAGAGCACTGTTTAATCCTTTCTACATAAACAGACATATTTTGGCACAGTTGTAAACATATCAATACTGTCAGCCAACAACCAGGAACCGTTGACAGCATAAATGTTAGTTAAACACCTCACAATTATAGTTTCAATGGAGGAGTGAAGCAGGAAATGTATTTTTTGAAATAAAGCTAAAAGAAAAAAGTTACATTAGAAGTCTAACACAATGTGTTAAAATGTTTAATCGGCAGGGCAGTGTTCAGGTCAAGAGAGATCAAACCATCCGCAGAGTAAAACATGTTGGTGGTGGAATCAAAGTTGAACAGGGAAGGACAGTGAAATTCTGTAAGAAAACATGTTGGAGGCTACAAAGCCTTGAGGTTCACCTTCTTTTAAGACTGTAAACTCATGTTCATTTGCAGAAATATTTGTTTTTATGTTCTAATCTTCAGCTGAGGCTCAGTTCAATCACAGGGCTTAAGGGCCATTTAATGCAATATGTTCTCTAAAGCCATCTGACTCTCACATAATCAGCTTTTAAAATCTATTCCCAACTACTAACTGTATTTTTCTGTCACAGCCTTGGACTATTTATATAACAACATCATATGAAAGTTAGATGTGTTTCAATCTCAGCAGCCACATGCTAATGATTAAAATTTTATGTGATGCTATTAATAGAAAATTACAGACACAACGGCTGCTGTTGTCAGACATGTTTTCTCTGAAATTGTACAAGATTGTTGGGAAATGTTACTTTTGCATGAAGACTGACTTCATGGTCACAATGAAGACTTGTGCAACAGTGAAAAGTGCAACTCATCTTGTTTACTTGCAGTGCATTATGGGAACCTCTGCTACATCAGTCCATAGGTCAGGTCTTTCTGAGGATGTTGCTTCTGCAGCTTGCATCCCTATCCTCTCTGCAGAACAGTTCTGGTTCCTTCTTAAACTAACTCATTGAGGATAACCGGTTAGCTCAGCTGATGCACATGACTGATCATCACAAACTAAAAATACCAGAGTCTTCCTCGACTATATATATTAAAAAAAAACACTGACTAAAAGTGAGAGGATAGTTAACTAAAATGAAAATGTGAACTTACTCATCTCTGGGACACATTCCGTCCTGGAATATCTTATCCAGAGGGATGATAGTTTGACCCAGAAACACGTCCAGCCCGATGAGGACCCGGTGCATGACGGTGAGAACCAGGTCTCCGCTCCCCGGGGGGAACGCGCTGCGGCCGCCCTCCTCCAGGATCCCGGGAAGCAGCTCGAAGCAGCACTCCTCGTTCCACACGGGCACCTCCGCCTTCTCCACCAGCCCGGTGGTGTACTTCTCCTTCCCCACCTGGATGATGGTGTAGAGGTAGCGGCTGCCGTGCTTGCCCTTGGTTCGCAGCCTCCTGGCGCGGAGCACGGTGACATTAACATGAGTAGGCACCCACCGCTGATCATCGTCCAGATCTATCAAGGACATCATCTTGTACCGCTGCGCCCCCCTTAACTCAACACACGCAGATTCACTCACTGATGTGTCTGATCAGCTGATCGAGAGGTCATACCCCCCCTTTTTTTTTTCTTAGTGCTGCGCAAAAAATACCGCTGCAGGGGAAAACAATTTCCCAAAATTCCGACCAGCCTCAGTTTTCAATCTTCAGTTTCAGCCGCTTCTTGCTGCTTAAACTCAGTCAATGCAAATCACGTTATAGTGGAGCAGAAATCATCTGCTCCCGTTCATGTCGCATCATCGACGAGTTGACGGTCCAGAATCTGCTCATTGTGTGTCCACGGCCCGCCCTCCTCCACCACAGCAGGCCCGCATAGAGAGGAGAGAGATGCCGCAGAATTAAAGAGAAACACCCAAAGCTGCGTCTGATCCAGCGAGACACAGAAAAGCTGTGTGAAGGTACAAAGAAAGCAGCCCGCCTGCTCTGCGTTTTGATAGGTGATAAGTGCAATATTCAATTTAATAACTGTTAAATTCATTTCTTGCAGCTACACTGCAAATCTTACAAAGTTTTTTTGGTCTAGTTTCCAGTGTAAATATGTTAGAATACTTGAAAAAAGACAAGACCGACTGTAAATAAATGATCAGCAAGATATATGAGCTTGTTTTAAGTAAATAATCCCTTAATATTGTCATAATCTGCCAATTAAACCAATACTTTTTCATCAATATTGTTATTGACTTAAAACAAGCTCATATATCTTGCTGAACATTTACTTGTAAGTTAGTTTTGTCTTGTTTCAAGTGAACCAAGACGTTAGCGCTAAAAACTAGACCTAAAATACTTGGTAAGATTTTGTGATTTTGCACAAAATCTTACCAAGAAGATGTTCTCGTTAATGTTAATCATCTTGCCCATGAAAAGACAGTAATGTTTATGATTAAATGTCATTATTGTCCTGCAGCAAGGAGGTCGTGGGTTCAAATTCCTGTCATATTTCCTTCTTTATATGTTGCAGCTTCCTCCAACAACCCAATAACACAACTGTGAGGTAAATTGGTTACATAGGCAATGACTGGATGCAAAATGTCTCTCAAAAGTTCCATGTTTTTGAAAAGTAAATAACATAAATACCTGAACAACAACAACCAAATCTATTAGTGGGAAATGCACACGCTCAGAGTAATGCTATTGCGAGGCAAGCTCTGATTTATTTTCAGCATTCAGCCTTTTGGAGTTCACACCTAACTGCATTTATGCATTTAAAATCTTACGCTGTTATGTAGATTTATACATGTATTGTGAAGATATCCTGGTAGGTTGTTAGATATAAAAAACAGAGTAGGCATGAATAAGCTTTGCTTCGGCCTATTCCTTTGTTGGTAAACTGTGGGTTTGTTTATTGTTCTTTTTTTTTTCTTTTGTTGTTTCCTGTGTTTGATGTGGACAATTTACAAAAATAAAGCAATTGATTGATTGATTGATTGATTGATTGATTGATTGATTGATTGATTGATTGATTGATTGAGTAAAAATACCTCTGTGTTCACCTGGACAACAGACTGCACTGCATCGTACAGTGAAACCATGTAAAAGACACAGCAAACTTTACTCTTAAAGGAAAGCTCAGTGTTTGGAGCAACACGCTGCAGACTTTCCATAAGTCTGTTGTGGAGAGTGCAATCTTTCTGATAATCATCTGCACAGACGCCTTCATGACAATATTTTTACTAGTATGTTACATCTTTCCTGAAACTGCAGAGCCACCATGTGGATTTTTGCAGCTCGGACTGAAAAAACTTCACAATCACCTCCTGAAAACCTCCAGAAGGAGGAGCTATAGTCTCATCTTGACTCATTTCAGGGGAATTTCTACAAATTATTTAGGAGTTTTGACTGAGTTATGGACAGAATGAAGCAGCAACATTTCTCCACTGTACAACTATGGAAAAATATTCAACTAAAACTCATCACTAATATTCTGACCATTTAAAAAAAATCTTGGTTAATGACACTATTCATTAAATATCAGTGAAATGTGACGAGAAAAAGCGACAGTTCAAGGTTACGATTAATGATCCGTTTATAAAGACATTTTGAACAGAGAGGACTTTTCAACTTCATCTTTTACTTTATTCATTGGAAATAATAAAAAAAAAACTTTTACTGAATATTTGTAAAAAAAAAATGAATGTTTCACAGTGTTGATTACAGCCACTTTGAGTAAAGAAGTACATGGGAACAAACGCACACATTCAGAACAGCAACACAACAGCACAATCCAACAGTTTTAAGGTTTCTCTGGCACTTATCTACTTGGCTTTTTAAAGAGGGAGACATTGTATTTTCTGAAAGAAAAAAAAAAAAAACTTTAACAATAACCATACTTTATTTTACACAATTTACACAGCACGTTTTATGGGTGACTTGGCCTCACGATCAGCTACATTCAGATGAAGAAAACAATGTTACATATTAACGCAAAGAAAGTTGTTCAGCATGAAATCTTTTTGAGGTGAATATTTAGCTCTTTACATCTGTTTGTCCCAAGTGAGACCATGAAAAGTGCAAATAACAGCTTCAGAAATAAACAAGTGATTCATGCTTTCTCTCTCAGAGGAAGTAGACACTTTCAGTCATTGTCAGGAAACAACACACATCACAGGATGACACAAAGCTTTAACATTTTACTATGTGAATGTCTTCTTACTCATTAAAGGCTTCATAAAGTGGCAACTGCCTTAAACTAAAGATCTTTACGGTTGCCTGTGTTTTGCTCCTAATTGTTGCCCATAAAGTTGGATAAATTACAGTATACAACAAGGTTTCATTTGTCTGACTTAATTAATAGTATTTAGTAGGATGTTGGCTCTTCCGTTGCAGGTATGACAGGTAGAAATCTTCTGGTAAAACCTTCCACCAGGCTAAGAAGTGTGTTTATGTGCATCTTTGTTTCCTATTCTTCCAATAGCGTGTTTGTAAGGTCAGATACTGATGTTGGACGAGAAGGAATATTTATGAGAGGAAGCAGTCTGCAGTCCTAGGTTCTAAATTTTATGCACCTGTAAATATGGAAGAAATTGGAGAACCTGTATTTAATAATTTCCATGGGTGATCCAATAAATTTGGCAAAATAGTGTATTTTCAACAAATTTTAATACAATTGTTGTGGCAATGTGGTCTATTCATGACATGTGGTTATATCTTCTGAAAACTGCTTTGGTCAACTTTTGTCTAAAATGGCAGAGTAAAAATTAAACTAACAACAAAAAAAGGAAGTGTGTAAAAAGAGAATTATTCAAACCTGGTAGGCAACTGTATTTGAGCAAAAAGTAGCGGTATTGTTGCAAATTCAGACAAAAACGCAAACTAAAGTCATATTTCAAATCGGCAGGACTAATTACTGGACTGTAAACAGGTTAAAGACGCAGAAAACTTTGGTTAAAGTTGTGCTGTAAGGTTGCCCTGAAGTCCAAAACAACTGAACATCCTCCCCAAAAAAGTCTTTGATATTTAATTGAACTATTTCTTTTCAATGTGATTTTGAAATTTATGTTTATCTTAATTGCAGTGTTTTCTAAAAACAAATTTCAAGAATGAAATTTCTGTTTTGTTGCTTTACATTTAAATGTTTTTAGTAATCTTGACTTTATTGTGTTTTATACCTAGCATCTACTGTGAAACGTAGAAGCAGTCCACTCCTTTAAAATGCCAAGTCAAATTTTGACTGAAAAAATGCAAGTATGAAACAATTGTTTTTGCTAATGTGCTCATGGAAGAACATTTGTGTCTTTCCTGTGGTCTGAGGATGCTAAAATTGAACCATGATCACCATTGTTATTTTTGGAGGTAAAATGTGAAGCTTGCAAAATCCTGAACAAGGATCCCAACTATAAAGTACGGTGGTGGCTGCAGCATCATGTTTTGTGGGTGGTTTGTTGCAGAAGGGACTGGAGGCTTTTTTTTTTTTAAAATATGTGGTTTCAACTATACCTCCAAAATATAACAAGATAACCTTTAAGTTTGGTTGTGACTTGGAACAAATGTCTAGTGTTGACCTGCAGTACAGACCAAAAGTTTGGACACACCTTCTCATTCAATGAGTTTCCTTTATTTTTATGACTATTGACATTGTAGATTCACACTGAAGGCATCAAA
>CAEFZX010023304.1:0-24453 GCA_903066825.1 Alfaro cultratus | reverse complement strand
TAGGAAAACAAGGAGAGCTCCTTCATCTGTGTGCTGAGCAACCCTGTTAGCAACTCAACCAGTGATGGGTTCTCTAACCCTATTAGCAAAGGTGAGTTACAAATATTTCTGTCCATCTTTTCTCTTGCCAAAATATTCTTATTCACTTTTTGACATTCAGCCCCATTCTACAAGCTAAGACTGTGGCGCTAATGTTTGAGAGCAACTTCAAGACATAAGTCAAGTTTTTTCTTTTTGAGATTTATTTTAGCCTACTTCATGTCGTCAGGCAGGTTCTGTCAGGCCCAAAACTCTGATTACTGACATGATTTAACAAACGGGGTGGTTACTTTTTACATAGAGACTGTTAGGTTTGAATAGCTTTTTTCACTTAATGAATGAAATCATTAATTGGAACCTGCATTTTGTATTTATTCTTGTGGGTTTTTTCTTATTAAAATGTGTTTGATGATCTGATATATGTTAATATATAGAGCAGTAGGTTCAGGTTGTGCTAAACTCTTGCTCTGAAACTGGTTCTGTGAATGATTTAGCTTTATTAATTAACTCTATCTTTTCAGGGATTAATTATGCAGCAGTGATTGTACCAGTTATATTCATCGTTTTAGCTGTGATTGGAACCTTTTTTCTGAACAGAGCAGGTAAGACTCCACTAAAAACATCACAGTTACAGTCCTGGGCTATAGAGGGATTATTTGTTTGAAAACTCATCAGTTGCGAGTGCAACTTGACTGCACACAGAATCAGACGGCCTTTAAACGCTCACTGGTTACCATGGTTACCTGCATTTAACTTGCTGTTTTAGCATTAGCTAGCATGTTGTCAATCAGTGTAAAATGTCTGTTTATCGCAGCGTGATAAAATAAGTTAAATTGACATTAGTTATTAAGAGTTAAATGCAGGTGAGTCGATCAAACGTCTGATATTACAAACTAATCAAGTCAAAGTTTATTTATAAAGAAGATTTACAACAAGTTTACCAAAGGAATTGAACACATCACAAGTAGATAAATGATAAACCACAAAATAAAATTAAGCTTGGGAAAAATAATAAGACAATAATAATAAAATTGGCAGAAAATACCACAAACTAATAATATGAATAAAAACCAAGAGCGTCACCGATCCCTTGCACATCCAATATATATGTATGTATTTGATCACAATATGATCGTCAGCTCTCAATGAGATATGTCGAGTTCCTCTAAATAAGATACAAGACAAGTCGGGCCGAGTGAAGAGACGTGATCAGCAAGTTGTAAATGATTTCATCAGCCTAATTGTAAATAGTTAGAATAATGTATTCTTGCCTGTGTTCTGGTGGATCGTGATGTTGACTGATAATCCCTCTATATTACACCTCACCATGTTCCATTTCTTCCTCTTTTTGAACAAAAAAGGAAGAAAAGCCAGCAGGGCATTTATTAATAAGTTGTCACTCATTTGGACTCGCCTGGGAACAGTCATGTTTCTCAGTTTCTCTTCATTCTATCTGCAACCAAAAGGTTTTGGTTTGTTTTTTGTGGGGCCACATTGGAATGACACATACTGTGAGACTTTGTTTTTCACAAATATGTTTTTCTAAACTTGAGCTAAACAACAGACATGAAGTATTTAATACTAATGTCTTTTTTTTATTTTACAGGATATTTCCCCTGTTTGAACAAAATATGTAAGTAACTAAACCTACTTTAAATGATGCACAACAGACATATGGCTAATCTTGAAAATCTAAATAAATGTGTTTGTTTTCAATACAGTCCCTTGCAATAAGACGGCACAGAGTAAGTTAAAAAACGTTTTCTAATTACTGTTTATTGTTCACATCTAACTAATCTTGGTGTTTTAACACACCATTTAGACAGGAAGTAGTAAATAATAATAGATGATTCATAATCTATGCATTAAATAACAATATATATTGTACAGTACAGTAGCTTATTCATACCCTCAAACTTTTTATATCATAGTCTCAACCTTCAGTGTAATTTATTGGGATTTTACAGTTAAAACCAGATGTTTACTTACAATATATAAACAGAAAAACTCTGTCTGACATTAAGTAAGGCTAAATGTTCCCCAAATTATTTCTATTTGGTAAATATCAGAATAATGAGTGGGAGAATTGTTATTTATTTTTTTAGATTTTATGCATTTTTATGGTGGTTTGTAAAGAACATTGGCATTACAGAGTTTGCCAGTTTTCATTCATACACATAACTATGTGTATGAATCTAAATATTGAGTTTCACCAAACTCACTGACAAAAACATTGAACTTTTCACTATATTCTAGTTTATATAGAAGTAAATGCATTGCACAGCAAAACAGTTTGCTTTTTTTGTTGTTGTTTTGTTTAAAAACAGCATATTTTAAAGTAAAGTCCTTTTGATAGATGCAGCACAAGCAGCAGATGACAACTCAACAACTATGCAAATCCAAGGAGGCCAAAATCAAGAAGGTGAGCACCACCTCATCAGATGTTTTATTTTTGTTTGTTTGTTTTGTTAGCTAGTTAGCCACCTTACGTATACTAAACTCTGACTGGTTCAGCGTCAATATTTTTCTCAGAATATTCTTAATATTATAAATCCATATTTTTGCGCGAGCCAGTTTAAACCAGTGATGTCCAAACGTTTTGTCATGTGGGCGAAAAACCAAAAAATCAACAACAAAACAACACTAAAATCAAGCAGATAAAGTAGTCCTTTTTTAAATAAAAACTTGCATATTTCTAGTTTTCAACAAACTTATTTTGAGGTCAAGATTTTGTGTCACTTCTTTCAAAAAGCTTGATATATTTAGTCAAACTAAATAAAATACACAAAAGCTGATTTGGGTAAAGTGAAGTCGGCTTTTCAGTAAAGTTCTCTTAATAAATATAATTCTACATATTATAAAATTTTGCTTCTGAAAAGATGAATGTTTTGTGTTGTACGTAACATTTTCCATTGCGAGAAAATTATCAGTATTAATTCTAAACTGATTAAAAATAAAAAATTTTGATAAACAAATTTAGATCTTTCTTGAAATGGACCGGCGGGCCACAAAAAATCAGTTCAAGGGCCACAAATGGCCCCTGGGCCGCAGTTTGAACACCCCTGGTTTAACACAAAGAGCTGTTATCTAATTTAACAACATGGATATTTGCACTTTTTAAAATCTTTATTCACTAGTAGCTGGATATTTATATACGAGTTTAAGAGATGAATGAACAAAAATATTCAACTTTTCCACAATATTGTCATGTTTTTATGTCTCTGCATTGCATGTTTTTGGTTTTATTAAAACAAACATAATTTTCTTTTCCAATTGTACAGAGAATAATCCAAAGGGTAAAGAAGCTCTCAATGGATATCAGCCTGTTAACGTGATCGAAGATGGTGAGTAAAACTTGATTAGATTATTTCACTCAGAGTAACGTGCAAAGGTTTAGATTAGTCCCTCATTTCTTCATATTTTAATACAAGCAGACAGATTGAAAAACTTTCCTAAACACAAAGGATTGATGCAGAGCATGAAGCTCAGCAAAAACCAGCTTAAACTGTATCTATCTTTCTGCAGAGACTCTATCAACAGAGATTTCACCACCAAAGTCAGGAAGTGAAGAAACGCCTGAAGCAGATTCTGCAGAAAGCTGAAACTCTCTTCCTCTGTGTGAATCTGCTGTGAGCTGCTCCTCTCTGAGAAGATGTGACGCTGCTTAAGTCTGCTGGACTTGCATTTATTGAACAAGCTAACATTTCAAATGTTGAATCTGACTGAGAGAATGACGGCAACGGGCTTCAGCTGGTGGATAGTGTGTCTGAGGTTTAGGAGGATGAACTTGGAAGGGACCAAAAGCTGCCTGACTCTAATCACGTTCAACAGAAATAACTTATGAGTTTGCTTTTGTTTTTTTTAAGTTTTATGTCTTCCTGATTTGGACCATTTTATCATGAGTTGGAGATATCAGTGGTTCTTTTGCAAACCTTAACTTTCCATGTATTTTTCTGTACATTTATCTCTTGGTTGCAGATTTTTCCTCTTTTTCATTCCAAAACACTGAGATCAACTTCCAGTTTGGATGTTGATGAGAAATCAAGACAATGTTCTAGTTTCTAATGTGGTGCTGCTGGATTGGATTTTAGTTCCTTTTAGTTTAGCTTCTTTTAGTTTAGATTTGTAAAGGATGGCAAATGAACTGAGATACACTTGAATTCCTACAGAATGTGTTTGACGCCCTTTGATGGAGTTTTACTCTAATTATTTAGCTGTGCCATCATGAACAATAAATTAAGATACTAAAGAGACAACCAAGCATGCTTTAAAACTACATATTAAGATTTTTATATTTAAATCTATTTATGAACTCCTTTCGTCAGCATGTTTTTGCAGCTGAATTCACTGTATTACCACTAGAGGGCAGCACTTCACTTGTTACAACAAAAACCTGTTTTTAGTAGGAAAAAAAGGTTAGAATGAAATAAAAGTGCTTACTGTAAATATTCTTTTTCCTTAAATAAAATTAAAGTGCTTTTTCTTTTATTTATATATGTGTGTGTATATATATTATATAATATATATATATGGGGTTTTTTTTTAGACATTTTAGTTTTCATTTTTCAAACTGTTCTTGTCATTTCTTCTTGTTTTCTAGTAATTGTATCTTGTTTTTGTAAATGTTTGACTTCAAAGGAAGTAAATGTATCTCTAATTTCTCTAGTGTCCCTTTATTGGTGTCATTTAGTTGAGTTTGATCAGACCTCTAAAGGCTAACACACGTTTTGACATATTTTATGCATAGTTTGCAGACATTGCAACGTTTTTCTTCTGCTTTAGTAATTTAGATAACAAAAACCTTTTCTGGTCACTTTCCTGTGGAGGTTTAATTTGAAAACCTCCACAGGAAGTGTAGCAGCGGCGTCTCCTGCTCGGCGCTGTGCGTAAAGGCGCACAGATCCTGCGCTGCTTAGCAGGAGGATTTTCTGCTGTTTGTTTCTCTGCTTCCTGCGGCTGAGATGAGAAGTGACCCTCCACACATCTGAGAGGATTTTATTTTATTATTTTATTTCTGTGAGAATCGTGAAGGAATCAGGATGCCTGGACGCTGCAGGTGGTTGATTACCAGCTGGCAGACCTGCATCTGTTTGCTGCTGCTGGTCGCACAGATAAAATCTCAGCACAGAGGTAAGAGGATTTTAGGAAGGTTTATGCAACTAGTCTTTGAAATCCTATAAATGCATTGAAATTGTGAAGAAGGTGAGGAAGTCTTATTAAAAGGAATGTGTTGGGCTTCTTTTCTAATAAGTTTCATGGATGCAAAGAGAAGCTTTTCCAGCAGGAATGTGTCTGAGCTTGATGAAAGTGTCCAGACTTGCTTTTTGGGAATTAAGACAAATCTTCTCCTCAGCTGTCAGAGACGCTGCCTACTGTGTCTGAGTTGGATTTATGTCTAAAGGATGTTAACTGGGCACATCGGACACTAACTGGTTCTGCTGATTTTAGCCTCTATGTGTTCATTTTGTTTGTATTTTGCCTCACCTTATTTTATCTTTATGTGGCAGGTTTGATCTATTTGGAGTTTTTGGAGGCTTTTCTGTGGTTTCAGGATCCA
Organism: Alfaro cultratus; assembly: GCA_903066825.1. NCBI lineage: Eukaryota > Metazoa > Chordata > Actinopteri > Cyprinodontiformes > Poeciliidae > Alfaro > Alfaro cultratus. Next base: position 18,857 of record CAEFZX010023304.1, on the reverse strand, counting down.
TTTAGATGGGAATTCATGTCTTTATATGGTCATTTTGTATCTCTTTGTGTTTGTGTGCCTTTTATGGGTTGGTATTTCCTTGGGGACATTTAACTCCATTTTCTATCTGTCTTGAGTTTTTGTTGCATATGAACATGTAGCTGCTAGAAAATAATCTTAAAGCTTCATTTCTTTGCATACGTTTCATGTAGGTATATTTAATATCCTGTTTTTGCCTGATCCTGCCTGACAAAACTCTTCAGATTAAATTTAGAAAGAAAATTTGGAACCCCCAAACCCCAGTCACCCCAAAATAAATTTAAATTTATTTAAATTTATAAATCCAAATCCACAAGCTACTATGAATTGAATTTAATGTTTCACTGTTCGCATGTCCAACAGTGCAAACAATATAGGAAATATATACAATATAAGCATAAATATGGTGATATTTACATTATTTACAATATGAATCAGTTAAATCAATGTATATACACATACAGACATAACCGTCATATAATTAGTGGATGTGAGCGTTCAGGGTCTTCTTCTCTCCAGTGAGAAGGTTTGACCTGCCCACCAGTTCATGTCTGCATGTTTAAAGTTAGCTCTGTTGCCAAATCAGCGACTTTCTTGCTATATTTAGCAACATTCCTGATTTAAAAAATTTATATCGACCAAAATCGGAATCAACAGATCAGGCTTTTTAAAGATCGGGCAGAAAACTGCAGTAAACATGCAGATAAAAAAAAAAAATATTCATGGATCAATGTAGCCAACAGATTGGAAAACTCACCACCACATGGTGTGTGAATGTGCATTAATGTATTTGTGGTTGTTTTGGAACAATGTGGTATCAATTAGAGGTAAGTGCAATGCCAACTCTCCCCAATCGCCTGGCAACTGCTGCCCAAAACTTCCCGCCTCCAGAGTCTCCATTAGATCCTCACACCACCAACAAAACTTTATTTCTACTTCTCCTTTTCTTTCTGAAGCTTTTTCCTCTTCCTGTGCTTCTGTAATGTTCTGGTAAAACATGCAAAGCTTCATTATTCGTTTCTGAACGGACATTTGCTCAATTGCTCGGCTAATTTTTGCCTGTTTGCTCAGTTTTAATAGTTTGGCTTGTAACATATTTCAGTTTGGTTCCAGCAAAGCCTGAGATTTTTTCCCCCCATGCAAACTCACTACTTTAGTTTAAACACGTTTAATGACTATTGTTTCTCTGCAGCTTCCACCCAAAAAGTATGTTTGTGTTTCTTTGTAGCTTTTTGTGGTTAATTTACAACTTTTGCCAGAAGTAATTAATGTTTCAAGCACAATTTTATGTGGTTGTTTTTTTATATATATATTCAGTTCTGTCTTTGTTTTATTTTTGTCATCATAGATGTTTTTCTGCTCATTTTATATCTACTATTGTTGTAAGTTTTAGCTGGTTTTTGGTGCAGTTTTTCGTTTTAGGCATTTTTCTGTTTAATTTTATTGAAAATCAAGTTAAACTAATCAAAAATCATCAAAGAATCAGTGTAAATGTTTTACATTATTAACATTTTCTGAGAATTACACTTTCATTTTCAAGAACACGGTGAATTTGCTCTTCATAAATCAAATTTATACTTCAGATTTTCCTTTCTCCAGGGCTCATCAGACCCTCCCAGTAAAACAGACACTCATCATCTTCATGGCCTAATTTTACCTGGCAGCTTGTCTCTTCTGCAGACTACACACACACACACACACACACACACACACACACACACACACACACACACACACACACACACAAATATTATGCTGACATTCAGGCATGCCCACACATTCATGTCGAGACAAACCCTCTCAATATGTAGAAATGCTTTGCAAGCTTTTCAGGAATTCACACATCAAGTCAGAAACATTTCAGTGCATAAAGACGCAGGTTTTTGCAGAATTTGCAAGTTTCTATGAAGGTATGTAATCTATACAAAAAGATAAATGCAAGCATGATTGTTAAAATCCTCCAAATAAGGGAATGTTTTACCTCTAGTCATAAAAGAAAGCCTCATAAAAGAGTCATTTACCATCTGGATCTGTCGACAGAGTGGATCTCTACATCCTGCTTGTTTATTTTTGCTCCACTTAACTCCAGATTTACAGTTTTTAGCACATAACGAGCAGAAGATGTTTCCCTGGGTGGCCCGACGCCATGTTTTATGTTATATTAGAGCTTATATATTATCAAAGCAGACGCAAGTGGGAGTAATAAAACTCTAAGCTTCATGGTGTGTATTCAGGGTGTAAAGAAAATACAGGGGGGTTTGTGGGATAATTGGAGCTGAGAATAGGAGTTTATTTATCCCGACTGGAGAATCTATTACCTGCCTGAACACGAAGCCCCAATTTTCCGTCTTGGATTTACGGGAGAAACATTCTTGGCTAATATTCTGAGTTTTTAAAGCCTGAAAACAAAGAGAAGGGAGATTTCAAGACTATACAGAATGAAGTTACACAGGATATAATCGATTATACAAACTTTAAATGCTCTACAGATGAATGAATTATAATCCATGTGTGACTTGTTTTCTTGGGTTTAATCTGTAAAGTTAATCACATCCTACAATCCTGATCAGATTAGATGAGATGTTGATGTAAACTGAATGTTATTTTAAGTCTTTGCTGAGATTTATGTAGCCATTTCTGTAGCAAGAATTAAATTTACTCTAACATTTTATGTTTTTTACTCATATAATCTGATCCCACATTTTGATTGGCTGTATAAAGTTATAAAATGTTCAGTTTATTTGAAGATGAGTACTTCTGAGCAGTCAGTATCTTACCTCCAGTTAATAACCTCACAATTAAAATCTAAGTCTGATTCTTTGGGCCACAATTCAATTTTATATCATTTTAATCCATTAATATGCTACTTATAAATAAGTAGCATAAAAATGTATCATCTATTAATAATTTTATATGTTACTTATTTTTTTTAATTAAAGAGTCAGATCACTTTAACTGTGTATAGCAGTGAAAACTACTTTTATTTTGCAGTCACAATGAAATTGTCCCAGAAGTTACTGTGATGAACAATAATGTTCTTTTGAGACCATTAAGTAATATTATGCTAATAACATAATAACACATTTTGAAAAATCAATAAACTTTAAATTCTAATGAACCTTTATAGAGATATGTTAAATATCCAAAATAAATTACACATAAAGTGAATTATTAAGTCTATGTGAACAAAATAGTCCTTCAAAAACAAGAGCAAGTTGAAACAAAAGCAGTGAGAAAGAGAAAAGTCATAAATCACGATTCAATGATTTCTTGATTATTTGCTTGACGATTCTCAAGCTTTAAGGTTTGATGCTCTCTCTTTCTGCTTTTGAGTTAGAAATATATATTTGGAAAGTTCAAGAACTTATAGTTTCCATGTATAGATATGTTTGTGTTTGCAGCGGCGGCGTTTGGACAGGTTGAGTAAATAGTGAAAGCTTGGCCTCTTAAAACAAACTTCACCTCAGGGACTTTTCCCATCTGTAGTTGACTCCCATTTTTGTGTAATTACAGCTTTTATCCCAAGCGTGTCTCGCATGCAGCTTCGTTTGCCTCCTGCAGGTGATTAGTCCTGCAGACTGCAACCAGTGAAACTTCAAAGTCTCCCCAATGCAGCTGGGGGTGTTTTCTACCTGCTGCAAGATGTTAAAGTGTTGCAGCAGAGGTGTGACCTCCTGCAGAGGAGGTGACAGGATGTTTGCTTTAACATCTTTCATCTTTCCATGTACGGTCCGTGTGAAGGTCCGCGCTGGCCGTTCTGATCTCAGCTAATGTTGTTTTTCCAGCTGCAGAACTCGTGACGATGCTGGCTGTGGTTTCACCTGCTTCGCTCCTTCAGATCTAATCATCAGAAATCCACAAACAGCATACGGCTTCTTGCTAAATTTAGCTTAATTCAATAGCTGGGACACCTGGGTGGAGATTTAAATGTTTGGACTTAGCAGATGTTTCAAACTGTCTGAAATCTGGTACAATTGGTGCATGTTTCTAAAATATAATCTAGAATATTTAGAGAATTATTAGAAATTAGTGTGGTTTCAATCTAAAACAGTCAAAGAAGTAAAACAGTGAAAAAATGCTTTGAAATATAAAAATATGGAAATAAATTCTGTTACAGAGAGATTAGTATTATTATTCCCTGTGAAATTAAAGCTTTTGTACATTCTGGTTGATTTACCTATAAAATAAGTAAGATAATTTCTCTCACAAACTGTTTTCTGTTTTGTTATTCATAAATAAATCAGAAGGCAAAGACATGAGCCAGGTGGGACACCAATAGGAAAGAGGCTTAGCGGAAATTACAAAATAAGAATGGTGATTTGTTGTATCTTAACACTTTTAAAATGACATGTCATGCTAAATTAATCTTTTTAAAACTCTAAATACATTTTATTAAGCACTTAGCGTCTCCAGCAATGCAGAAAAGTTTAATTTAGTCGGTCCTAATGCTTGGCAGATATTCTGTTCTGCCATTTTTATTTCTCCCTGCAGTTCAAGTCCAGGTTCAAGGATACATCAAAATATTCCTCCATCGGAACAAGACTGAAACTGACGACAGGCAGAGTTCTGTTGTCTGACAACAATCTCTTTTATTCTCCATGTCTTTTTGTCTGATGACAAAAATCTGGCTTAAAACTTTCAACATGTTTTGAAAGAACATGTTGAAAGTTGGATTTTAATTCTTTTAACTTTTACTAAAAGAACAGTCATACATCATTCAGCTACTTTACTGTATGAGTGTTTTTTTGCTACAGAACCAACTTTCTGGTCTAAAATGTTCTCACGTCTGTAATTTTTCTGTTTTATGACTCAGCGTTAACATCATCGGGGTCATAATTAGTCCTCAACCTACAGGAATTTAAACCTGCAGCAGCATCATCACGCTCACTTCGCCTGAAGCTCCTGCAGCTCAAATGAGTTCAGATAATAGTTTCACTTCTAACTATTGAAACAAGCTTCAAAGTTGCTTTTCATTTTCCTCTGTCACTCATTTCATTAAGAGCTTTTAATTTATTTCCTGAAAACTGAGCGCTTTCTAAAACAGACGTCCTCATTCAGCGGCTCAAACAAGAGGCTGACTGTCTTCAGTCGGCTGTGAAAGCAGCGCCGGCGGCTGCATGAGGGAAGTTCAACGTCTTGCAGCCGCTTGTTGCTTTTGTTCACGCCAACATCCTACTGATTGTTATAGGTGTTGATTTCTGAGTTTCTGCCAAAGTAGCCTTGAGGAAAACTTTCTTCTCCTTTGCCTGCTTGGCGTTGAAAAATGATGTTATCTGATAGTGGGAAAGCCCCATGTGCATCAAATGGAAACTTAGCTAAACTGAGAGGCAAGGAAATGAGAGGATTCATTAGAGAAGCAGCCAATAGTAACTCTGGAGGAGCTGCAGTCAACAAACCCGTACTGCACATCATTTTACTGTTAGAAAAAAACAAAATAATCACCAAATACTACATTTCTACCAATATTTCTGCCCAAATTTCAATAACAAACGGAAACTATAATGTTAAAATCAGATTTCTATTCATCCTGTGCTTTTATTTTACATTAAATTGGTAATAAATGGAGTTTAACAGTGAGCTAAGTCACTGCTGCCATCTGCTGGATCTTGTGGTGTATGGCTGCATCAGCATGTGTGAAAAATATGAACCTTTTTGTCCTGCTTTCTGCTTGTAGCTTGGACTTTATATTTGATATTGTTTGCATATAATAATTAATAATGTTTTATACTTTTCCACACTTCCTTATTAAGTTAAATGTAAAGATTTTAAAGGTCCTGCTGCAGGTTCTCAGCTCTATCAGCTTCATGATATCAAGTTTCAGACAGTTCACATGTTCAGATGTGTTATTGTCCACCAGAAAACACTCCTGATGAAACACATCTGCTCCTGTGCAAAGAATAGTGTCTGAACGTTTTATGGCTTAGTGGAGCAACAGCAGACAGCGATCAGAACTGGTGGTTGGTGATGTTCCGGGTCATAAATCTGGAACGTTAACCCAGTATTTGGGATCATGTTATCAGACAGAAATGTGGTTTTATTAGTTTCTAATGCTTTTGATGTGTTTGTTCTGCCTCAGAGGAGGAGGAGAATAATGAGAAGGGAAACGAGAGAAACAGGAAGCTGCTGTGACTTATTTAGATAATTGCTGCAAAACTCTGAGTCACTTCATGTTCAGTTGATATTCAGGTCTGAGTAAAACAGTAATACACAAAATAAAAAAGCTTTTTTTGACACTGAAGTTAAAACTTCTCATGTTTTAGGTCAGTTAGATTGCTAAATAACATAATAATAAAATAAAAAAAATGTGCTAGACTTGTGCGTTTGTTTTGGTTGCATTTACCCAGACTCTCTTTTGTATTGCATTTATCAATAAGATGTTTATTTAAATACTTATTTTACGTGAATTATTTTGGAACCTTTCTGTCTTTCTTTCCCAGCTGTGAAAACACAAAATATTACAAAGTATTTTTGGTCTAGTTTCTACTGCAAATATGTTAAACGTGAAATAAGACACACTAACTTAAAAGAAACTTTTCAGGAAGATATAAAGGCTTGTTTTAAGTAATTAATTACTTTAATATTGATGAGTTCCATTGGCAGATAAATTAGCTTTTACCGAGGGAAAAATGTCTTGTAAGTGAAATAATCTACCATCAATATTAAAGAATTATTTACCTAAAACAAGCTTTATATCTTGCTGAAAGGTTTCTTGTGAAATAGTTTTGACTTATTTCAAATGTATCAAGAAACGAGACCAAAATGACTTGGTAAGATTTTGTGTTTTTGCAGTGAGAGCGCTCTGTGGTCTGAATAAATAAATGTGCCAAGCAGTTTTGGGTGTGGGAGGCCCGGCAGCTGGAATGTGGAACAGCTGGACGTCCCGCTTGGCAGATGACATGGTCCCTATGACGATGAGGAGGAAGAGGAAGATGCCTCCTTCTCTTATCTGTGAGAACCTGGAAGTTGGGGATTTTCACAGTGAGATGTCAGCTGCTGCCTCTCATTCATCACTTTGTGCTGCTGCTGCGTTTCTGTCCAGCTGCTCATCACATTTCAACCAGAGCAACACAAACTGACTTCTTCTGCGTTGGTTGTTCTGGTGGAAAATCGAGTAGCGAAGCTGTTTAGCCGAACCATGGCCTCCTATTGCTGTGGAGCCTGATTCAATTCTCGTCGGCTGCAGCTCATTTGTTTTCTGTCGCAACATGTGGAGAGTTTTCTCACAGCGTCATCTAATTTGTCAGCTGCGGCTCTCATTTTTGCACTTGATTTTCCTGCTTTTTCCCACAGTCTGGTGGCAGAAGAAATACTACTTAAAAAACACACAATAATTATTATTTTATAAATGATACTCCTAAAATGTTACGAATACATTGCATATTTGTATATATTTTTGGTTGAATCATTGCATGTTTGGATAATTATTCCCTCTGGCATCGGCGGCTGTGCCGTTATAATGTGTAACCATGGCAGCAAGGTATTGTTTTTACACTTTATCAGCATCTCAAAAGCTATGAAGCTAAGAAAACCAGAGGAAGTTCAAACCATGTCTTCAATCAATCATAATGGACAAACATTGTATCCTCTACAGTCAGTTGTTTTTGGAGGATTTTATTAAAAAGCATCAAATTGAAAATATAAAAACATGCCACACTTTTTAGATTTTTGCAGAAACTTCTTTCTCTTGTAGGCTTATCATATTAACTCCCAACAAAATACATGAAGGTTTATAGATAGAATTTGGAGAAATATCAAAAGTTTTGTTAGATTACATTATTACAAGTCATTTATCTTCTTTCACAAGCATTTCCTCTGCCCTGGTTTGCGTTCCAGTCTAGAACTAACAAATAATACGACAAACTGAGTTTTGGGTCTGAAAATGTGAATTTAATCTGAATATTTCAAGCTATTTCTGCAGATTGTGGGAGCCAGCTGTTTAGTCACTGAGGGAGGAGTTTCAGTGTGTTGGGGAAACTTTCTGTCATCACATCTCAGGTCTCCCCCTTTGGCCTGTTCACTGGGAGGGTCTCTGAGGGGTTTATGTTTGAGCTGCCGTCCAGCAGACGCTCAGTTTTCCCCCGATCAGCGTGGATTTAACTGCTGAGCGGCTGGCTAACAGGTGGCGTTCAGGGGAAACAGTGGAGCTCTGAGCTGAAGGGAAACAGCAGCAGCAGCAGCATGTCGGGGATCCAGATGTGGTCACTTCTCCTGGTTCTCTGTGCTGGCAGCTTGGAGGCTTGGTGGTTTTCCAACAAACCTCAACCTACAACAGGAAGCCCAACCACAGAAGGAGCCACCACCACCACTCAGAGTGGGGTGTTGGGGACGAAGGATGGCAAAATATCGCAGGTTGGGGAGGAAATCCTTAAAGTGGCAACAGGAATACGTCAGATTGTCAACGACTGGGATGTGACTACAACCGCCTGGACTACCACTGGGACGGTGGAGGCAGCGAAGCCCAACATTACAGATGGAAAAGGCAGGTTGAGAGGGGGGGTGGGGGTGGAGCAGGGGTTTAGGGAAGGGGATCGGTTTTGGTCCGGTTCAGAGATTTCCAGCGTTGACACCACTTCCACTTCACCTTGCTTCCCTGTCCCCTCTGATTGGCCGATATGCAAACAGCCAAACGTTTTCTCGCTGCCAAACTTTTTCAACCACACTTCTGTGGAGGAGGTGGAGGCTGTCCTGCGGGAGTGGGTGTGGCTTGTGAGGGCGGGGTGTCAAAACGACACCGAGCGGTTCCTCTGCCTCCTGCTGGCACCCAGGTGCCCGATTCCCACTGCACCTCTTCCCTGTCGCAGCTTCTGCCACCTGCTGCAGGACAGCTGCTGGGCGTCCCTGGAAAACGGGCGTCTCCCGGTGGAATGTCACTTCCTGCCGGAAACAGAGCAGCAGTACGAGAGTCCTGGGTGTGCAGCTGTTAGTAGCAGGAAAGGTAACCCGGTGGATTGAAATGCATCCTTAGTGCTGATACATTTCAGATCTGGTCACGTTGTTTGTGTCTGTTGTTTAAATGTCTTTACATGTCTTGGCTAGATGTGTCCATCATGAAGCAACTTAAGTTAATATGTTATATTTTAAATCCGGGGTGTCAAACTCAATGTGTTGATAAAACCCATCAACAAACTGTTCAAATATTAATAAATATCTTCCTCTGTATTCTCAAAATTAAATAATATTGAATTTTATAACATTTACGCCTGAGTATAAATGTAACTTCTTGTTAACATCAAGTAAGGCTGAGGCAGCAGGGCTGTAAAAGTAAGAAATACTGCCACCTTAAATCCAATGTCTGACTATTTTTGTGTAAAATTTGCGATAATAATAATAAACAAAACTAAACTGTCCATATTGTCAGGATTATTTCTACTATTTTAGCATCGATTCATATCAATAAATTAGTAAATGTAGCTGCTGGTTGCAGTTTAGTGATACAAATCACTTTTTTGATTTGTGTCCTAGAGAATGAAACAGAATGAAACAGTACAATAGTATAAAATTATTACCTGACGTCTTATTTACTGCGATTCTGGTTACTTTAGATAAACAAAATCCCCTTTTATGCTTAAAACAAGTCTTATTGTAAAGAAATAATTTAAAAGCTTTTCTTCTTTTCTGTAAAATCCAAAGGGATGTAATGCAAAAAACCTCTTTTTTGTGTTTTAGTGTCTTCATAAATTTAGCAGTGTGGGGTTGTCAGCTAATTTTCAGGATTAACCTTTGAACTGGGCTCCATAAACCTGTAAGTATGTTTTCCCATAGAACAGTTTGTACAAATGGACAGAGGTACCAGGTTCATGTTTAGATAACGTTTTCTATCTTGTAAAGTCAAAATTAATTGTAACATTTTGCTTTGCATTGAAAGGAATCAGAAATACAGCTGTGCTTCAATATAGTTTTATGGGCTTTAAACGTGAAACACATGCAAAGAATCAACTTAAATTGATCACAATGTGGAATAAATTAAGGAGTTCAGCTCTTTCTCTTTTTCTTCTCTCTCTTAATTATCAACTTTTGCTTGATTTGCCCCAAAGTTTGTCTGAAATGACTAAACCGGAGCTGTCGATTCTCTCACTCTTAGTGAAAACTCAACATCTTCAGCTCCTCCTCCAGTCTTAATGATATATAGCTGTGGATATATATGTCTATATATCACAGCAGGCCTCACTGCCAACTTGTAAACCTTCCCTTTCTCTTGCAGCCTCCTGTCACAAATCATTCCTGAAACTTCCCGATTGCTTTGGATACTTGACCCTGAGTACTTGAACTCATTCATCTTCAAACCATTTACTCCCTAGAGCTTGTTCTCACACATGTATTGTGTGTTTCTGTCACACACTTTCCTTCTTTTCTCCTGACCTTCTCACTCCTGAGCCATAAAAATCACAATGTCATCTGCAAACATCGTAATTCATGAATGCATGTTGATCAGAGCTGATCCCTGATGGTGAACATGCACTGTTCATTACACTGGTGTGCTGAACGCTTCACCTTCTTCCAGTCTCACATAAATAATGAGGGTTGCAAAGACTTTTATCAAATCAAACATGAGGTCATGAAGATAATCTGATTACCAGAACATATTTAATCTACCAAATATATTTCAATATCTAGCCTCAAAAACAGAAAACACCCAAACAAAACAACAATTCATCAGCTGACTTTGTCAGGATTTTCATACCACATTGGCCTTAATTAGTGCCTGATATTTACCAAATGTAGTTTTGTACATACATGCTGAGATTTTGCACCAACTTGCCTTCAGGATGTTCAGTAATCACCATGCACCAGTTTGTTCCAGCCTTTGGGACATTTTGTAGCAGTTATGCATTAATTAGGCAGTTTGGACCAACATGCAGCACATTCAATACTTATTTTACTCCTGGGACGAATAGTAAAGAATTTATCAGCTAATGTGGCTAATAACAATGTGAGTACGGATTAATGATTGCTGGGCCCAGAACACAGCTAATAATTTTAATAATAACTATTTATAACCAGTAGAAACCAGTGACTGTAGTTGATTATCAAAGAAAATATGCAAAGTTACCAAAATCGCAGAAACTGAACAGAATCAGAACCATTGAATCACTCTGGCAGATTTAATGACGACCATGTAGCTTTAGCTTCTGCGGTGTTGGAAAGACTTTTCAATGTGCGAGTTAATGCAGAAACATTTAAACTATTAAAATCAAAATAGGGAATGAAAACAAAACAAACAACACATTGTTGCAACCCATTAGAAATCACTACAGAATTAGTTTTGGCACATATTCAGGTTTTTCTATCAGTTTTGTGCAATAATTTAGATTTTCACTGGATTATCAGTAATAAAGTTGTGGGTTTTGTTTTTGTTCAGTATCAGTGGAGTCAGACGGGTTTCCCATCCCAGTCCTCCGTTTCTGTTCTGGTTTATATCTTCTCTTCATTGTACTGACTTCTAATCAGTTGCTGGGATCTGCTCCTTTCCATAATCCCAGAAAGGGAAAGTCAGTGAGGTCATCTGCTGTGGGAGAAACGGTTTTGGGTGGGGTGGAAGCTGCAGATGACATTTATGATGGATGCTGTGGGTGGGAAATGTTTTTTTCTTGGAGAATACTGCCTATATTGTATCCTTGGTTTGGGAGAGGGCAACAATGTCGAGGTTGGAAAAAAGAGAAGCTTTGTTGCTGGTGTGACACAAGGCAGTTTGCGGCTTCTGCCAGGGGTCAAAGGGCAGCGCCAGTCGCCTACCCTTTGAAACCAGCAACACTTGCGGTCAATGAGTGTTGGGCAGATAATTAGGAGATGAGCAGACTGATAGTGGGATGCTGTCTGAAAAAGGCTTTTATTGGAGCCTGGGATTGGCCTCTATTAACTTAAAGAGACATCAGCTGAAACACTTTGTTATACTTGGACTCTATTTAAAGTCTCTAAAGATTACCCCAATGTATTTTTGTCCAAAATTGGACTACTTAGAGCTGGAGATTAAAGGAGGTAGTAAATCCAGTTTTTCAGAAATTAACCCAACTTCCTGAACATGCTTGCAGCTCAAAACCACTCCTGAATACATTTGCTGCTGCACTTTTCAACAAAGTTGGTTTCAGAAGATATTCTCAGACACTCAAAGCCAATTCTCTCCTCTTTTCTGCTTCTTGTAGGACTAATGAAGGTAATTGTTAAGATGATGATAAGACCTATGTACGCGTAAGAATACCTACTGGAAGTGTAATGATACTTAGAGCTCACAAGACAAGACATGAGAATGAGATTATATTTTAAAATCATGTTAAAGAAAACTGGAAAGACAAAATGTATGCTGCAAAATGACTTTGTTTAGCTTGTTTATAGAGCTTTAAAAGCTTAGATAGTGTTTGTTCATTGTTTCTATTGGAGAAACAAAATTCTGTAAACAAATTAAGAGTAGTTGGAGCAACTTTTATTACAACTTCATCAGGCGAAGTCATGCTAACTTTAACTGGTTAGTGCTTGATGTCGGCTACTAATGGGGGGGGAATTCACAATGTTCTGCTGGGTCATGGCTGGGTATGTCACTTCCTGGCTATGTTATTGTTTTGTTTTAATACTAAATGAATGTCTGACAATCTGGAAGGAAAATTGCAGTATTCTTTCCAAGCCTCTAAAGAAATCTTGACATTCTGATTTATGTTGTGGTCAAATTGTTTTTCTTCCAAAGGTTTTGTGAATATTGTTGGTGTTACATGTCTTGGTATATTTCTTGAAATATAATTACGTTTGAAAAATAAATCTTATGGGCTCTGTCATCGTTGGGTTTTGCAGCAGGATAGTGATTTACGTACAGTCAAGTTGACACAAACAAGAGTCAACTTTCTTCAATGCCCATGTTAGTCTACAGAGTTAATTTCACCTGAAGAGAGCTGAAGAGAAAAGAGCATCAGAGGATTGGTCAAAGATTGCTCCTTATGCTACACCAGTGTTTCTCAATTCCGGTCCTCAGGCCCCCCTGCCCTACATGTTTTAGGTGTTTCCCTTCTGCCACACACCTGGATTGAATAGGTGAGTGATTAACAGGCTTCTGCAGCACTTGATGGTCATGCAATCATTTGAATCAGCTGTTCTGGAATAGAGTTACATCTAAAACATGCAGAGCAGGGGGGCCTGAGGACTGGAATTGAGAAGTGCTGCTCTACACCAAGGTCTCAAACTGCATTCCTCAAAAGCTGGTCTGCTGCAACTTTTAGATGTCGCTCTGCTTCAGCACACCTGGCTCTAATATAACCTCACATGTTGAACCCTGCAGAGCTTGACTGCATGCTAGTGAGGCAGTTTAACAGTTTAATTCAAGTGTGGACTCTTGTCCTCAAGCAGTTTGAGCCCTTTGCTCTGCACTGTATAATATTATAGTTGAAGGCAAAGAGTTGTCCTGTTGGAAACAGTGAGAACTTTTTCATTAATTACATACTTCAACGTCTCGTTTCTCTGCTCGGACCAAATTCTTGGCTTAAACGTAAGTTTTTAAGCCATGAAACTTCACAGTGTCTGCCTGTCAGTCGGCGTCAAATATCTCTGATCTCTCAGGGTGGGATTAAGGTTCTGGCTGTGGATCGAAGGTGCAGCAGCTGTCTCACTTCTGTTTGTTAACAGGTTGGTCTCCAGAGGACAGAACCTCAACTGAGCAGCAGCTTGGCAAAAATGTTTGTCTCTCTTGCTGATTGTGTGAACGCCAGGATTTGGTTACAGGTTATTTGAGGATAAAGGGTATGAATCAGCACAGTGTATCATTATGTGGTCAGATTAGCATGCCTCTGCTGGGCTTGTTCGGCCTAATAAGGCAGGCAGCTTTTAAAATTAGGTGAAATTCAGTCCTGACTGGAAATAGTACTTACAAAGATTGTGCACAAGGATTCTTTTCGTTCTACAAATGAAGACATTTTAGGTCAAGAAGAGAGTTAATTAGTGTTTCTGAAGCCATTTATTGTTCGTCTCTTTAAGAACTTAAAGTTTAAGAAGTAAATCTTTGCCTGGTTATTTTTGTATCTTCTGAAAGAAAATCTATATGTCTCCCCTGGGAAGGATAGGAGGCCCTTCAACCTCTGGAGGAATCCTGTTTGCTCCATAATGACCTTCTGGCATGTTTCTACCACTGTTTTCTGTCAGTCTTATTCTTTTGGGGCTGTGTGCTTCATCCATCCAAGGGTCCCTCATGGTCCACTTTCCCATGGATATCTGACACGCATTTCCTTCCTCCTCCCGTTTGCCCATCTGTCCATCTGAGCCTCTTACTACTGCTGGAAGAGACTTTTCCTTCAACTTGCAAACCAGTGATGAATTTCTCTGAGATATCTGGAAATGACACACCAGTAATCATGTGAAACTGAATATGGACAGAGATATGGATGGTCAGTCTCGATGATTCTTTCTGTAGACCGGAAACGAATGGCAGAAAAAACAGTTTCTGTGGAAAGTTGTAAAACTTGAGTTGCAGGAAGTCCAGTCTCTGCTGGGCAATATCTCCATCAGGTCCAGAGAAATGGTGTTTTAGGAACCAGGAGTGTAGAAACGGTGTTGCTGAGGATGGTGAAGGGATGGAGTGTTTCCAAAAGTCCACCATCATCTTCACTGTCTTGAAAAGTTTAAGCTCCAGGTGGTTCTGACCACACCACTGGACCAACCGAGCCAATGTTTTAAAGGTTTATAAACTAAAATAAAGAGGAAATTTTCCCTGTTCAGTGGAGATTCATTTTATTACTTCTGTTTGTGGAGAAACTGTGGTCGGCTTAAACAACTTCCAGATGGGGAAATTTATTCAATTACAGCAGAACTGGAGGGTCTTAATTAAAAGCAAGTTACCCTGCTGAAGTGAACTTTCTCTGCACACATGAGCTGCAACAGCTGCAGCAGCTGCATTCATGGGAGATGAACTGATAGCAGGTGCCCTCAGTGGGAAGAAGACCACCCTGTCCCACCCCAGATTCAGCTGGATCAAAATCCCACAAGGGTCCATGCTAAGCTAAACACAAGAGGACAATAATAAAGCTGCACAGTTTTGCAATAAAAGATTGTTACATTAGTTTCTCCTTGGGAAGGTTTAAAAGCTGCTTTCTTTAAATTTACATCTAAATTAAGAGGAAACAACTTAGAGCTCTTGTAAGTGGCTAATTATCACGGCCGTTTTTTACAGTTTAGTTTGTCATGGAAGTATTGCAGTGTCCCATCTGCTTAAGGGTAAAATCCTTGTACCATTTCTGTTGGAATCTATCCAGGTAACTAGTCCAGGAGCGAAACCAAACATTGTTTTCCTTATGCAAAGAGATGCCAAAGCTTTTCCAGACCTGAAGGATTGTATATAGTTCCTTCAGTGAGTAATGCTGCTTCAAAGACACTGACATCCCACATAAACTTGAGAAAACTCCATGTCTCCCATGAATCTGCACAAGGCCAAAATGTGTTTCCCCTTGTGATTGTTGGTGTATCAGAATGTGTTATTGCTCTCAAAGCTGTTACTTGTTCATTTTTAGCATATTTCAGTCTATGGGAGCTGGATTATCTCTTTGTCTCATAAATGTAGCTCATAATTCTGTCTCGTTTCTGTATCTAAATGTGTCTCAAATATATTGCTCAAGGACTCTGTCAGATTAAATTTCAGGTTTCTTTTTAACCGTCAGCTTTATTTGTTTTTCCTCCGGTGCTCATTGCTCCATTTGATTATTAGCTATCTTTGCAGCAGCTTGTGGCTGGTTTTGTTTAAAACTCCAACATAAGATTTCCCTACTAGTAATTGGACTGTTGTTACAGAGTTCTTCCTCTTCCCCGGGAAAAGATGTCTTGTTTAATTCGACACATTTTAATCAGTGGGTTAATCACAGGACTGCAGAATTTGAAGACATGGTGCAACCCTTTGAATCAGTTGTGTTGGAGCAAACCTGTAGGTCTCCTGCAGCTTAGAAGTGGCATCCAGGAGGATGCGTTTTTATTGTAGGTTTAGAAATGTTTCAAAGGTTTAATTTTATCCTCTGTCTCGGTCTCTCTTGCAGAAAAAAGTGGCGTCTTTTTGCACCAGCTGATTGGAGATCCTCCACCGGATTCAATAGCTAAAGTTACAAGGGGCGGAGGAACTGCCTACAGGTTTACCTCAGCATCGTCATCAGGACAACTGGCCCAGGACTTTGTCCCCAGTCCATTCTACAGGGACTTCACCATCATTTTCCACCTCAGAGCTTCCACTCCTGCTGCCTCTGTCCTCTTCTCCATCACAGACAGAGCCCAGAAATTCATGTACATCGGTGTGAAGCTCAGCGCAGTGCAGTCTGGTCGTCAAAAGATCCAGTTCTTCTACACTGAACCCGATTCTGAGTCTTCGTATGAGGCAGCCAGCTTTGACGTTACAGAAATGATTGATCGCTATTGGAAAGTTTTTGCTCTGTCTGTGAATGATGAGCAGGTCAGTTTTTACTCAGAATGTGACAGGGATCCAGAAGTGGTGAGGTTTGAGCGCTCGCCTGATCCGATGGACCTGGATGCTGGAAGTATGATCTTTGTGGGTCAAGCAGGAAGAGCTGATCCAGACAAGTTTGAGGTAATAATTAAGCAACTCTTACAATTGCCTTGGTACCACAGGTTTTATCTTCTTAGTCAAATGCATCAAACCTTACTCTGTCCGTAATCCACGTCATGTTCACCTAAGTTCTGTAAGATTTCTTTTGTTATTGAACCTTTAATTGCCATTCTCTAGTGTGTGTCAACCACACACTTCTTGACAGAAGAATCCAGCCAAATTGTGGACCAAGCAAACCGTCACCATAAGGATCCTGCAGAACTGGACTGGTGGGTTTCAGCTGGTGTTGGATTCACCTGGAGTTGGTCCAAAGAGCTTCCAGAGGATGTTATAACCTATAACCTGCAATCTTCCTCCACCTGTATCAGCGCCTTCTGCTTCCTCTGCCTCCCATAGAAGATGGCGTTTTCGTTGAGACGTTCTATGATCAGTCTCTCCTGCACTGTTCCCAATAGCAACTTCTCAGCCTTTTGTAGCTCCACATCAGACTTGTGTTACATAAGTTCTCAGAGTTCTTTGACAAGGGAGCCCAGGTGGACTTGATGCCCAAGTTCACCTAGGCTCTGATGAAAGTTTCAAGGTGTTTCCACCTTGTCCCATAATCCACAATTTTCCAACAAGAGAGTCCACGTCTTTTTGCCTCTGTCTCCCGTTCCTGTGCTCCCTCCGAGTCCCTCTCTTCATAAATTTAACTAAACCTTTATGAATTCATGCTTCTATTGTCATACTTGATTGCTTACAAGTTGTTTGTGTCTTTAAAGGGTGAGATTAGAGAGCTAAGACTCGTGGGAGACCCTCAGGCATTTCAGAACTTCTGTGACTATGATGATTTCCCAGATGAAGTGAGTTTTTCTGTAATCATCTCAATTAAATCGAATCAACACATTAGTTTAACACGTTCCTTGTGATGCCTCAGAGTTCTGGAGATGATGGCAACAGAAAGGCTGATAGGAAACAAACAGGAAAGACGGTAGGTTTCTAGACTTCTTTAGATTATCCAGTTAAAATATGACATAGCTGTTATAACTGTGTTGAGGATTTTGTTCATATTTATATTTAACATAAAATAAATTTCAGTTTCACACTTTTGTCCCCTCAGGTTTTTTCTACATCCTTCCATCCAGGCTCTAAGCCCACGACTTCACACCAAAAAGGAGCTGGAATCAGAACCTCAGGTGAAACAAAATCTAAACTAAATCAAGAAATACAGACCAAAGATATAGAACAATCCAAAAGAAGATAATCATTACTGCATAACCAAAGTGGGTTATGGGTTAAAGTCTCTGCAGGAGTTGAATCAGCCTTAAGAAATTACATTCAATGTGTTTATTGCACATTAGATTTATTAGACAAATTCTTCCACCTCAAGTTATAGTCTAGCCAAAACGTACAGAAATAAAAGTTGCAGACATGCTAGATTGCAATTTCCCATTAAATAGCCTTCGTTAGGGTTGTAATTTACTGCTAAATTATTTCCACAGAAACAAGACACTGACATTATGTATACCCTGGGGTAAACCCCACATGTTTCAAGAATCAGCAAAAGGCCAAAACTCGTTCCCCCTTGTGATGTTGGTGTATGAAAATGTAATTATTGCTCTCAAAGGCGCTGGTTGTTTATTTTTGGCCTGTTACAGTCTGTGGGAACTGGACTAGCAGCAACTCTTTGTTCATCTGGTCCACATTATATCCTCTTGTTTCATCCTCTGTCTCGGTCTCTCTTGCAGAAAAAAGTGGTGTTGTTTTGCACCAGCTGATTGGAGATCCTCCACCGGATTCAATAGCTAAAGTTGCAGGGGGCGGAGGAACTGCCTACAGGTTTACCTCAGCATCGTCATCAGGACAACTGGCCCAGGACTTTGTCCCCAGTCCATTCTACAGGGACTTCACCATCATTTTCCACCTCAGAGCTTCCACTCCTGCTGCCTCTGTCCTCTTCTCCATCACAGACAGAGCCCAGAAATTCATGTACATCGGTGTGAAGCTCAGCGCAGTGCAGTCTGGTCGTCAAAAGATCCAGTTCTTCTACACTGAACCCGATTCTGAGTCTTCGTATGAGGCAGCCAGCTTTGACGTTACAGAAATGATTGATCGCTATTGGAAAGTTTTTGCTCTGTCTGTGAATGATGAGCAGGTCAGTTTTTACTCAGAATGTGACAGGGATCCAGAAGTGGTGAGGTTTGAGCGCTCGCCTGATCCGATGGACCTGGATGCTGGAAGTATGATCTTTGTGGGTCAAGCAGGAAGAGCTGATCCAGACAAGTTTGAGGTAATAATTAAGCAACTCTTACAATTGCCTTGGTACCACAGGTTTTATCTTCTT
>CAEFZX010023303.1:0-34380 GCA_903066825.1 Alfaro cultratus | reverse complement strand
TGTGTGTGTGTGTGTGTGTGTGTGTGTGTGTGTGTGTGTGTGTGTGTGTGTGTGTGTGTGTGTGTGTGTGTGTGTGTAGGTGTGTGTGTGTGTGTGTGTGTGTGTGTGTCCGTGTAAGAGAGATTGGTGATGGGGTGGTTCATACCTCTCTCCGGGCTGTAATACACGGTGGACTATTTCAGACCATGCCCCTGTATCTGTCTCCATTCATATTGGCTCCGAGTTACCTGAGGGCTGCTGGGGTTCTCTGACAGATATTAAAGGAAGGAAGTTCGCCAGCAGCATTTTCTATATGAGGAAACACAATAGGAGGCATGACTTTATTGTCTTAAAGTGAAGTAAAGTGAAGAGTCAAACTGGATACATGATTAGGTGAAAAAACTGGGGAAAAGCATGGATTTACTGAAGATATCTTAACTGTTTGTTCAAAAACAAGCCAAAGAAGAAGGGTAGTGGGTAAAAGAAAGCAATTATATCTTCACATGGATGTCACTGAAAGCTTAAATGAAGCCAGAGTTAGACTGACAATGGAGCAAAGCTGACATGGCTGTCCTTGGTTTGATGCCTTCCCCCCTTTGCCCATTTCCTGTCTGATAACTTTGAATAAAGATCAGTATTCAAATAAAATCTTTCAGTAAAAAAAAAGTGGGACAGACTGCAAAGATTTATAGAAAGAAGTTAAAGTGTCACAATCCTTGGGTGTTTGTGTTGTGATCATTTTGTTGTTGTTCAATAGGCCTTTATTTATTTAGTTCATTTCCCTGTGTTAAGTACTGAAGGGTGTTGGAAGGAGTCCTCAGAGAACAGAGAAAAAGAGAAAATGCTAAATAGCCATTTCTAGTGTAGCACTTTATCAAGTCCAAAAGACCCCAAAATGCTTTACACTACATTTAGTCATACACCCATTCACACAAAAATGATGTTTTCTGCCAATAAGATGGACATCTCCAATACATCACCATACCCCACACCGCTAATGAAGCTTTGGACTAAGAGACCTCGGGTTAAATTCGTTTACAGGTCTCAGTCAAGTGATTTCCTATCTTTGGTCCAGAGTCTGTACAGATAATGTTTGCTGTCAGGGTAACTGCTAAGAGAAAAAAGAGAATTTGCACTAAATGCTCTCCAAAGTACAATGGACTATGTACTTTGTTCCTTCTGACTCTTTGTAATAGATAAAGTACAAAAAAGGGATGGGCCTGGTGGGTACGGATTTAGAGAACATGAGGAAAATAAAAAAAAGAAATCTTTAAGATTAATTTGTTACGCTGTTCAATCAAATAAGACTGGGGTGGTTCCTATTTTTTTTTCCTTCCTTGATTGCAATATTTGCCACATCAATTATACACATAACAATAACAATAACACATATGTCGGCAAAAGGATGGCAATGGCTCAGAAGGTAGGCATTCCCCCTGCATCTCAAAATAACTTTTAGCAAGATATTTTACCCACTTCGCCTGTTGGTAGTCACTGTGTACAATGTAACCATCAGCATCAGCGTTCACATTCAATGTCCGATTGTAGTGTAATTAATTTTTTAATTTAAATTTAAATGCCAATTAAAAGACATTTAAATTTAGTGAGCTTTTTTAAAACTATTTTATGACACACGTTTTCATTTTGGAGAACTACTTCTTTTAATGGGGAAGAAAAATGAGGCAGATGTGCTTACTGACAGTACACTACCATATAAAAAGTGAATCATTCTGAAATAGAGAAGCCTTGCTTTAAGAGTAAGTTGTTTGTTTCTTCTTCTTCTTCTTTGCACTGATGGCCTTTTTTGAAAAGTAGACAAGTAGGAAGCAGGGAGGAGAGAGGAGAAAGAAAGGGAAGACATGCAGCACATGGCCCAAGTCTATGAATCAAACCCTGGACAACCGCATAGAGGCTCCTAGAGGCTCCTTAAATGGTGCGTACGCTCTACCAACTGTGCCAACCAGCGCCCAAGAGTAAGTAAAATTATAAATTCAAGTATTGGTAAGTGCTTTTGCCTTACCCAAGCATCACCAGGAAGGCCTCAGTAGACTATGATCGCACTTTGAATGACCACAGAGGCTTTCACAGGACTGCAGCAATACTGGATTTGTGTCATGGTCACATAGAAATACGCAAAATATACAGTACATGGTTAAAACGATAAAAATCTGTAGTCTACTGGTTAACTGCGCGGTAATGCTTGTTGATGGGAAAATCAGCTGGCATCAAAACGTAGAGCAAGCAAGAAGTAATAAGTAAATAAATCCTAGAAATTATGGATCAAGATTAAAATCCCTCATTAGTCAGTTTAAGTCGTGTAGAAATGATTTTATTGCAGGGCATTAGTACCATTATTGGAGGCTAAACGTTTTAATCAAAAGTTAGCAATCTACTAAACACTTCTTTGGAAAGTGTTAAGCAAAAATAGTGGGTACACACAGTACTTGCACATCAAGCCAACAGGGAGTGCATTCTTGTGGCTCATTTCGGTGCCAGTTTTATGCCTGAGCTGCTGACTGAAAGGTTTACTCTCTGGTGCCCTGAAACAAATATTAAAAACAGAAGAAGCATCCAAGCATGCTCTGATGCGAGCCACATTTTGTGGCATTTTCAAATACAAGCATGGATGTACATCCATCATCAGTGCCAGAGTTTTCTCTTATGTAGAATGTGTGAGCATTCAGTGGTGTGACACTCGATGTCACAATGGTGTGATAATGTGTTTTACAGAAAGTTAAGATGTCAGTGATATCAGCATGGCATTAAAGACATTAAATTTTGACTCACAGGCTGCAGATATTCACTAAAAGCTTCAGAAAGACCGAAGGACCTGAAAAAGCAAATTACTTCTGTTTTTAATTCAAAGACAGCTGTGACAAATTAATTATTAACACATGCCTTTGTGTGTCTATAAGATATTCTTATTAATTTTTAATGTATTGTTGGAAAATAATCCAACTCTGCTTATTGAAAATGGTGTTAACTGAAGCCCTTAGCACACAGCAGAATAGGGAGTATAAAATTACTGGAAATGATGGTGTTGGGGAAAAAAAAAGTTTAGATTCTTCATTACTGCGTTTATGTTAAGCATGACTCAATGTACTTGCATGTGTTCTCCTATTGTTACATAAGATTATTATTTTAGTGGGAAGTTATGTCATTGGTCTAATTTTCACAATAAGAGCGTCAGTACAACACTTACATCCACTCAGTAACTTGATTTCTGATTACTGATTGCTCCTTGAAAAAGTAACTTAGTTACTTTACTGATTATTTTGAAAGTAACTAAATTAGATTAAAAGTTACTTTATTAGTTATATTCAGCAGCTGTCGACAACAGCCCCCACCACCTCATATGAAAATGACGGGTCAGCTGTGTTTAAGGGCAGCATTTCCTCTACTGTCTGACAAACTTTTTCAACTCTTTCCCACTTACTGGTTTTGCACCAGAGTCCAGGTTTCAATATTTGGGGTTTGGGAGACCCCTTGTATTTAATTTGCAGGTCTGCTTCACACCACCTGTGAATCTGATTGACTTGCTTGTCACTTTGACTGAGTCATTCTGCGACTCACAAACATTTCTTCAAAATTTGATGTAGTATTTTTGATGATTTCATGGTTGAGTTAGTGAAATGAATAACTTTTTTGGCTATATTTTCCTACCTTTCAGTCAGCCTTAATTGGAAAGCATGTATATTTTACTGACCTGACAAAGCTTATTTTGTCTGTAGTTCTTTCAGATCCATAAACATGTAAATTTTTAAATTATTTTTTGTAATTTTCCGTCTCTCACAGCTGAAAAAATTAAAGATGATCCCTACTGTTAAACACCAACCTTCTAAAAATGAAGCAATCAATATTTAGCCTTAGGAAGCAGAAAAAAAAATTAGCAGTTGTTTTGAGATTTCTTCATATTATTCTTCATTTGTATCTGCATTCGGTCTTTGAGTTATCTGAACAAACTTTAAAATGTTTTATTACAAGCTCTCTGCAGTCAAAGTGCAAATGAGAGATATGCAAATATTTCAGAATAAAACTACTATTCTGAGTTTAATTTGCTGTACATTTGAACTGGAAACTGTGTACAAGCTTATTTTATGGGTGAATGTTTTTTTTTTTTTGGCAAAGATAGCTGTTAAACATGTTTAATTAGTGTTTTGGTACCACCGTTTATTTTTTTTGTTTGTTTGGTTTTTTTTTCTTCTGATAATCAGTAGGATTTGATTTATTTTAATCTCTCAAAACCCTTTCTTTCAAAGTCTAATTAAACATTCCAGAAACAAAACCAAACAAAATAAAATTTTGAAAAGCCAAGGACAGAGTTAGAAAAACAAAAAAACAAAAGCTGCCCTGAGTAGTGATATAAAAGATACCATTGCTCATGCACAGAACTCATATAGTACAGTAAACTGTCCTCAGGAAAAACACACACAAACCGTTTGGCTGATAAACGACGAGGTTCAGAAAATTACCAGTGAGATAAATCCTCAGCCCAACAGCCAACAGTGAAGATCAATAATAATTTATTGGTAACTTTCTTCTTTATACAATTTTTTTCCCAGTCTGTTCTTTAAAGTGTGCGGTAAGGGAGGTTGAAGACAGAATGAAGAAAAGTGTGCGTGTGGCCTTGAAAGTTGATTAAAAAAAGGTGCAGTGACAATCACATCAAATTGATGGAAGCCTTGTGTGAATGTAGGGCTCATACAGTATTGTGTGTGTATGTGTGTGTGTGTGTGTGTGAGAGAGAAGTGTATGTGTCAGTGGCTATTGATTGTTGATCATAATTCTCTTGGTGCAGTCTGGCATCTCCATCACAACAATTTACTGGAGCCTGCATTGACTTATGGGTTGCAAACTTCTGTCAGTGCTAACATGCTCTAAATAACAGAACAGAGAGCTGATGGATGAATGGACACGGGGAGAAACGGAGGGAGAAGTGCTACAAGGGAAAAAGGAAATCCATTCTTTGGAAGTTAATTTCAATCTCCAGTATAATCCAGCAAAAACACAGTATGAGCTGCAACATTACTGGGGTCACTCTGAGAGATCTGCAGTTTGTTCTACTGCCAGCCAACCCTCAGCCTTTGCGTTTCTCTTGGATTGCAGCGCCCTCCTTTGACTCTTTCCGGTACTGCAGGGATGAAACTGCAGAATCTAGAGCCACTCCACAATCAGTGGTTTCAGCAGTTACTAGTGTCCATTGAGTTGCTAAAAAACTCACAAAGTCATAATTGCATGTACTATAAAATAAAAAAAAATAAAAAACATATTACACAACATTTATTGTGTCTTTTCTTCATAATACCTATAACATCCCTTCTTAATTAGACATTAAAAGAGGGATGCAAAGTGAAGTTTATGTCACAGAGCCTTACTAACTTCATAATTGTAAAAACAATGACAGTTACAGTTACCTCTAGTTATGAAAATTAGGGCATAGAGAGAATGTCAGCATGGAAAAAAAGCTTTTTTTTCCATGGCAAGTGGAGACAGAAGGTAATACAAAGCGATTTCCAAAATTAAAGGAACAGAAGTAAAGAAATTTAAATTGAAGTCAATAAATATTGTAAAACAATAATAGCAAAAGCACCAATTAAACAGGAAAAAGCATTTAATTCCAAATAAAAAAAATAGGTCATCATAAATAATAAACTTGTTAAACATTTTTTATGGAAAGCTGCAGAAAACGGCAATGTTTCCAGTTCAGTTTCTGCTCATCTGAGCTCCTTGTTTATGTTTATTCAAAGCTAATGTTGGGACCCAATCATGAAAAACTGAACTACATTCACAAAAAGACTGGCATAAAACTATTACTCCCAGAATTCCTTACATTGACCCACTTTCAGTTTCTGGAGGAAACGGAAGAGTTTCACTGAGTGAACACGTGACATGTTTTAACAAAAACTCTATCATGAAGGATGTCATCCTCTTTGCCACAGAGACCTGCAATGGTGAGACACACACACATGAGATTCTCCACTGCCCTGATGGAAGGGAGGTACTGTGTCTTCAAAGTAATCCTGGATCCATGTATAAACTACAGTCTAAGTAATCATTGACTGTAATTGCTCAGGTTTACTTCAAATCCTGCTAAAGGAATCTAAATAATTATAGATTCCCCAACAGAGATCCTGCAGAAGAACTGACGCTACCTCCACCATCCTGAAAGTAGAAATGCCCTTATGTGCCATTTCCCCCTAACTGGTGTTGCTCCCGTTTTCTGAGAGGCGAGAATGGCTGCCCCAATCCAAGCCTATGTTTTTCTGCCATTAGCAGAACACCAACAGCAACTACTTCCCACTGTTTTCAAATAATAGTAACCCGAGAATGGAGCTCTGGTGTGCCGCACAAGGCATTTTGATTCATAATTGACAAATCCTACAAAGGGACCCAGTCTATCAAGTGAGATGTGAACCATTCGGGCACAGTAATAGATGATCTTACTCATGTTCAGTTAGATATGATAATCCATGGTAAACAGGTCGCTGAGTTGTAGTAAAAAGAAAAAAAAAAAGTTCTTGAAACATTGATGCAAAGACATAATCTGAAACATTTATCTGTACAGTATTAGTGCAGAAGTGTGGTCAAGAACCTGAAATTGTTAAAAGAAAAAAGACAAAAAGGAAAGAAAAATGAAACAACCAGAAAGAAGAAGGACAAACCAAATGAAAGAGAAGCAAATACATGAAGACAGGTTGAAAAATACATAGAATATATGTCAAGCAGACAAATAGGCCCACTAGATCCACAGACATCTTTAAAAAACAAAAGCATTCTTCTGTAGTCAACATGCAGGCATTTTTCTGACCATCTGGTTATATTTAACCATTCAAACTGTCAGAAGAACACACACACACACACACGCCTGCACGCACACACACAGCTAAAGACTGAACATCCTATGCTCAATCAAGGATATCTTTGTACATTGAGCGGGGCCGGGGTAGGGTGGGTTGGTAGCTTGTGTGTTTTCATACAGTGCAGGTTGTGTGTGATGAATACAGTATTTAGGGTGGCATGATTGGGGGAATATATAACAAAAGGTCAAGCTGTCAGCAAAACAGGCAAGCTCATGGAGCTAGCAGCTCTGCAGAATGCCAAAGACGCTCCACTAGCATCAGGCAGACGTGTACGCTTGCATGAACAGCAACAGCGCTTGTTTTGCAAGTTTAATGTATGCTTTAAAATAAATGAGAGGCACGCTGAAAAAAATCTCTCTTTTTTTGCCATATTTGTTTTTTTATCTAACAGTAATTTTCATATATAAAAAGATAGCTACTAAGACATGCAGAAGACAAAACAGATAAATGCATTCCCTTTAGATTAAATCTGCAACCATTTTGGTCAGTTAATATACGTAAGTATTAACTCCCCATTTCTTTCTGTGTGTAAAAAGCTATTGCCATCAGCAACACCCAGTAAAATTTTTAGACCCATTTCGTCTCAATCTGTCTTGTTTCTTCTTTCATTCTTTCACAGTTGCTGTCCCCTTTTTTTCACTATTATTTTCCATCTACTCACTTTAATAGGCTTCTCCTTTTTCCCAAACATGTTTTCCTTTTCTTGCTTCTAATCACTCTCGCCTCCTGTACTCACATTCACCTTTCAGCGTTCCCTCCCTTCTTCCTACCCTTCATGTCATAGGGTACCACAGTTAATTAGCCAGTAGTGATTTTGGCCTCTCAGTAGAATCTGAGCAAGAGCAAAAGATGCTTATGTTTTTTTTCCGCCCTCAAACTCACCCCTCCATTTCTACTATTACACACCTCTATCCCCCATCTTCTACATCTGTTTCCCGACTCAGTAAAGGCAGAAAGAGCTATCTGTTCATTGGTTAAACTCAAAGTTAGCCTCAAAGTTATCCTATTTTTTGCCTTTGATATGAATTTGCTCTTTGTTTCCCTCGCAGAGGAAGGAGGGACATGTCCTAGTGTGCCTGTGCTTGAAAAACTGCCAGAATCAGCCATTAAAAAGAGTACAAAGGAGAGAACAAGGAAAAAAGCAACTCTTGTGAAGTAATCCCTTCATTGCTTTTATTCATAGCAAGGAGTCATGAATAAAATTTTAAATACATTTTGTTTATACTTAAAAATAAAATGGTCCCATTAGGCACTCAAGACATGAGCTTGCTTGTAGTGAAATTTATTCATGCTCTTTAATAGCATTTTCTAGGAGGAAAATGTAAAAACCTGCCATTCCAATGCAGCAGGAAACCTGTCACAAATCCCTCTGTATATTGTTTCAGATTCTGACCACATTTGGTGCAGCACTTTGTGATGAGTCAAAATTTCATTGCAGTGACATACGCTTACTCTAAAAAATTTTAATATGTAAACTTTTTCTAGCTATGTTGTGTAACAAGATGTCCGGTTTGGATATGAATACAGTGGGTGCCAAAAGCAATTATGAACAAAGTTAGCTATTTTTATCAAAATTGTCAAGTTTGGTCATCATCTTTTTGTCAGGAAATAATTGCCATACAGCTTTTAGTCTGTTATTGTTTCATAAATACCTACCTGGTGAGATGTGGTGTTATCAAACAATAGGTGAAGGAATGAGGTCACAAACTGGTGTTTTCAAACAGCAAGTCTCTTCTTGGGGAATCTATAAAGTTTTAGGATTCTTCTCTGCAAAAGCTCAGATAAGTCAAGTTCAAGCCTTTTTTGGGGGAAGACAAAGTCACAAACACCCAATTTAAATTTTGGATCCACAGTTTCTTTGAAGATACGATCTATTACTCGGCCAGTGAGGAACAAGACAATCACGCTTGTGTTTGTGTGTGTCCCAATGCAGTCTGTGGACCAGTGGGAATATACTGCTATTCAAAGTTTTGTTATGTAACATCACAGATGAAAATCCTTTGTGGAAACTGTACATGCAAATGGGTTAATGCAGCGCATTTTAGGGTTCAAGGTTTTTACCAGTCTCCTTTGTTCTCTGTGTATTTTAGTCCATTTTGTTCTCACATAACTGAGCCCAACAAGAACATTGATTCATGATTAGATATCCCAGTTGAATTACATTACCAGCAATTAAATTACTGGTACCTCTAACAATTCCTTCTAACCCTGGAAGACACTGGGTATAAAAATCATAACAAAAAAGTTCAACCATCTCCAAACCATTTTTTGTGAGAGTACTTTGGAAATTAAAATATGTTTTTAGCATTTTTTTTTTTTTGTAAGATTTTATCAAAATGTAATATTAAATATAAAATAAGCATGCTCTATTTCATATCTTGTATAAGTGCTGCACAAAAGTTATGTACACATGCTCTAAAAC
This sequence comes from Alfaro cultratus, assembly GCA_903066825.1. Lineage (NCBI taxonomy): Eukaryota > Metazoa > Chordata > Actinopteri > Cyprinodontiformes > Poeciliidae > Alfaro > Alfaro cultratus. The sequence goes on along the minus strand of CAEFZX010023303.1, from coordinate 25,119 downwards.
TGTTATTTTCCTTTGTCTCCAGTTTTTATGTTGAGCTACAGAGCTTCTAAATGGTACCTCCCTGTGATATTGCACCTGCATTAGTCAACTTGATAATTGTGATTAATTGCCTTAACATTTACGGGCATGTCTGCACACACACGCACACGCTCACACACACACATGCAACTCAAGTGGATGCACACAAAAAGACAAGTTCTACCCTACAAAGTAAATTTTTTCAGTGATCTTGCAATTCTAAAGCACAAACACTGAGAGAGTCCAACATTTGGATAAATTAAAGGCATACTTTTATGGAAAATTCACATTTTGCATGTTTCTTTACTTTTTGGGGGTATCTCTTGCTTCCAGAAACAGTCCAAGGACAAAAGAAAAAAAAAAAATAAATAACATCCAAATGTTTTTTGGGAATATATAAGTCTTCTACTGGTGTCTGCAAAACAACCTGTTTGAAAAACCTCTAAATTGTTGTGTCACAATCGTATTACCTACTAACCCCAAGACAAGCCCAGCTCCTCCCCTGGCAGTCTAAGAGCAGCTCCACCCACTTCATTACAGAGACAACACTAAGTTTGTTCTGCTGGTTTACAGCTGCACAATGGCTGCTGGAAAAGGGAAAATGTTTTGTTGTTGGGTGCAATAAATATATTTAGATTTTCTCCCAGTCACAGAGAACAGAGCTGCGTGGTTTTATTTTATTTTATTTTTTTAAAATCCCTGTAAAATTGCCAAAGAAAGTTGTAATTTTCGCAAATCAAGAAGTCTTTTGAAAACTACCAACAGTATACAGCAGCATTTGGCAAAATACTTTGACTGAAGGAAGGTTCTGTCCCTATTGTTCGTCACACATTACGTTACCCACAATAAATCCACATTTACTGTTGGAATTGTAGTAAAATGAAAGTAACGGTCTACATTGAGAAGATGCAGTGTTTGTGATAACATTTCGGATATATGGACATTACTGACATTGTCTGAATTTTTTCATTTTTATTTTTTCACACATTGAGAGAAGTGCTTCTCCGTTAACCTCGCAAATAAATATTTATTTTTTTAAGTGTTGCAATAAAACGTTTGTGTGCTAAATTATTGTTCTTCTGGGTCTGCTTCAACGTAAAAAATGTATGGTTGAACCACTGTGCATCTGTTTATAGCCATTTTCACAAGCCTAAGGTGTTAATGTAAACTTAGAATTGGGAGGGCTTGGCCAGCAGCAGCTTGTTTGTAAAATTGTGACGTAGCCCTAAAACAGTGATTTCCTAAATTAGCTTAAAACAGACAGAACTGATTGGGTGAAATCTGAATATCTGAGAATGAATTTGTGTATTAAATGTAAGGTTGTTCGGCATACCCCTCAGACTTATCCTAGCTTGTTCAAGGAAGCGTGATAGAGGATTTGTAAAGCCATTTAATTAAAAAAATAATAGTTGTATGTGTGCACACACATGGTGTGACACTTCGTCTTTCCAATGTTTTTTTTTTTTTGACTTGTAATTTTTGTACGGAGATATTTACAATCCCAATGACATTTCTTTATTAATGGCCATGTACAGGGCCATTCTAAAGCAGAGTGATGCAGGCAACTGTGAGACAGCTGAGCATGAATTACAGGATTGATTTAGGGATACATACTCTCTCTGAGACTGCCTTGTCAATGGTAAAGAAATTCCTCAATCCCAACAGTTTTATATGATGTATTGTATATTAAATTGCACATTCAGAGTTTTAGCTTTGAAGCATATCACACAATCACATTGGTATAAAGGGCTAAGGAAGATTGTTTCCATTTAGTTTAATAAGGCTGACACAGGGTAGAAGTGACAGATTTGACAAAAATTGTATTCAGCTACATTTATCTGGTTACACTGACAGTGATTTTAAAAGCACAACACACACACACACACTGTACTTTTATCATTGGTTGCTCTATGTGAAGGTGGTGTATGTTACAGCTGAGTTCGTGAGATGAACTCATGAACTCCACTGTAAAAACAAACTTAGTAACATGGCTTCTTACCTGGTACTCGAGAGTCAGTCCTTGGGTTATTGTCTGTCTTGTTTATTTCTGTGATAAAATGGCCACCTGTCCATGATGAATCTCATATCTTGTCTATGAAGATGGGCATCAGCTCCTCACCATCCTGAAAGGAGTTAAAGAAGTTAAATAATAAACATAGCATTTTACTCGCACTATAGTAACACTAGGTCACTTCCAGCCATTTCCCCATACAATGCTCACAAATCTATCACCTATATTCAGTATTAGTGGAGAACTTGGAGTTCAGTGTCTTTCACATAAACACTTTGTGATCTACCTTATATCATCAAGTCAGAAATAAATTGGTATTGTGAATTAATAAGCAAGCTTTAGAGAATTACACTGAGGATTTTGTAGTTTTAGTAAGAAACCAGTCTTTTTTTGCTCTTAAAATTAAACCAAGCAAGTGTAGCTAGATTTGAGAAATGAGAGGGGTAGCTCCTCTTACTGGCTTTACTTAAAACTAGAAGGATGGTTACTGGCAAACATGCAGTTAGACAGGAACATACAACTAAGGTGTTCATGATCTTATCTACACACAGCTGACATGGTCTTAAAAAAAGGCTGATGTGGTCAGGGGCGTGTAGGAGAGTGGTTGGCAATCCAGGTTGGCACATTCCTACATAAAAAGCTGCTGAGAAATAGCTTTACTGCAGTGTGTCTAGTCCTGGCTGTGTGCCAGGTGAGCTCTCTCACCTGTGATGCACAGTTAACTTGAGCTGCCAGGCAGGAGCCTTGGCAACTTCCTGTTTATGTCCGTTAGTGTGCGTTTATCACTGGTTGTATATACATCAGTGAACCCTCACCATAATGCATGTTTAGGCCACACAGTACATGAGCTCCAAGCCATGTGAAGATCACAGGGAGAATTTCTTTGCCAGGGCTTTGGAGTTAATTAGCTCCAGAAGCCGCAAGGTAGAACAATGTGTGCAAAGCTACCTGCAAAACACAAATGCCTCTCCTCTCTGTGCTTTGTTTTCTCTCATCCCCTTGCACTGCCCCTTTTTCTTTTACTCATCCATAACATCAACATATCTCACATTCATACTTTCATGCTTTGTCCTATTATTGTTTTGTCAGACTATACAGGATCTAATGATTGGCCAGTGTCTGAAAACATTGATAATCAAGAGATTGGGTTTTCTTTTTTTTATATCAGTAGTATTGTTTACCCTGTCCACATATGCGACAAAAAATAATTAGCAGCAAAGCTATCACGAAAGGTGTATACCTTTCGTGATAGTTTAAAGTAAAACTTTAAATTGCACAACGTGTTATGTGGAATAGGGAAATAAATGCAGTGGCATCGAGTTGTTTTCAAAACCTGCAAATTGGTTGAGAAAGTTATCCCTTCTGTACTTCCTTTTTCATTATTTTTTTTTCATATATCCCCTACTTACACTTCAATTTCCTCAATTAGTTTACCCTCACCCCTTCTGATATTTTTCTGTTGCTCATTCCTGATTTCCCTATCAGTGTTTTTCTGTCTTGTTCTTTCTCTCTTGTTTCCCATCATTACAGACCTTCACACATTGGTTTTCTCATCGGAAATTAGGTGTTTATTCTCTATGCTATTAGTATTATCGGAAATATGATAATACTTCATATATCATATATGATAATATGATAAGTATAATAAGTATATGATATGATAATATGATAAGTATTATCATATATCATATGATAATATGATATATATCATATTATCATATCATGTACCAGGCTTGGTTGACCAGACATTTCCATCTGTTTGTGTCTGCATGTGAGTGCATTTTATGCTAACAAGAAAGCCTATATTTATTCTAACGTCAGATAAATTCTTAGGACATGCTGTCAATGAACCTAATAAAATACTGTAGACTTCTGGCTTTGTGCTCCAAATACACCAGTACTATCAAACACACTTGCACTTTGTTTTTCTTCTTGGCATTTGATGTCCAATACTTGACAATGTCAACGCCAGTCTCATTGGTTCTACTGGCCTTTCATTTTGCACTGAGAGTGTAGGCATTCTTAACACCCAGGGATAAATGAAAAAAAAATAATTACTCTTAAATGGTTGCTGGTTCTTGGTAAAATTCATACTGGAATTAAATTGATGAGTTTCAATTCAAATGCTCTTGATTGTCCTCTTTGATGGTGTTGCCGTTTAGTTGATGCTGTTTTTGATTTTGTTTCCCCAGTAGTGCATGTATATACACTGATGATGTTGTGGGAAAAAACATTTTTTTTGATCTCCTCTAAAACAAAAGTGTCAGTCATTTATAGCCTAAAAAATGACCAACAGTAAGCATGCCATTCTGGGTGCCTCAGGATATATGAGATCTTTTTTGTTAGGCCATTAGACCTTCCTGAAAACATGAGGGCAGCTAAGAGTTTAGATTCTGTTGAAAACAAAGAAAAGATGCAGTTTTTCACTTCATATATTGTTAGATTTTTTTTTTTCATGTTATTGATTATTTTATTTCAAATTCTAATAGCTTTTGTTATATTTTTAAAGAGGTGGATAGAGTTCCCAAAATTGGACTCCAGTAAATGTGGAACTACTTTACATATTTCTACTGGAGTAAAAGTAAAAAGCAGACATCCAAGAAATTATTGAAGAGTGTGAAAACAAGATTTCTCACTCACTACCCGCAAGTCTGAGTACGGTGTATTTTTGGTCAAAACATGCTTATTCGTCATTCAGTGATATTATCCACAGTCAGTCAAGTATCCATACATTTTGCTCAAGGAAGGGTAACACTTCCTCATAATTACATACTCAAGTAAGAATTGTTTTTACTCAAGTAAGAGTAAAAAGTAAGGTGTAGTCCTACAAATAAAACTTAATCGCCTACTACCCATCTGTTTTTTTTTTCTTTTTTGTTTTTACATTTTTATCTAATCATTTTATTATTTTTTTAGGTACCTAATCATAATCAGTCATATTAGTCATCCAAATACTTACATGCTGATGGTATGCTACGTTGTAGCCACAGCTGCCCTGTGACAGACTGAAAGAAGTGAGGCTGCCATACAGCTGTGCCCTCTGATCACCACTAGCAGGCTCAATGAAACAACAACTAAGACAAACAGAGCAGGGGTTCGAATCGACAACCCACAAGTTACAGAACAAACTTCTACTGTCTGAGCCACCATCGTCTCAGATGCTGGATAGTGAATGTTAGCATTCAGCACGGTTATGACTCTTGGAATAAAATTGTTGTCAAGTCTATTAGTTCTGGGTCTGATGTACCTGTCGGACTTCCCATGAGAGCAGCAGGTCAAGTAGATGTTGTCTCGATTGTGAATAGCTCTTCACGAATCAACACTCTGGTGAGGCAGCCAGAGTTGAAGATGTCATCCAGAGCGGAAAGTCGGTGCCTGGCAATTTTCAATGACCACTTTCTACAGTCTGTTTTTGTCTGCTTCAATGCATCTGCTACAAGGGGAGTACAAGGCAGTGTCCAGGTTAATCTCTTTCTCTTTAATGCGACTGTCAAGGCAGCATTTACAGTAACTAATTCATATGACAAAGCCCTGACAGAGATGTGCCTGATTTCCTCCTAAATGTACGTTTGATCTATTAATCAGGGACATTTTCAGGCTGAGATATTAGTTCATAACAATCTAATTATGAAATTATTCTCATATGTGATTAAATCAGGAATTTGATTTAAATTGCCAGCAGACAAAACCTGTAATGGAGTAAAAAGTATTCTGCTGTGTTTTAAGAAATTAATGACGAGTAAAAAAATTAGAGAGTTTCAGTTTATTTTATCTCTCCATGGCTATAAACTGTCCAAATGAAGAGATTAAGCTCAGACAAAGATGATAATGTTCATCCTTTGTGAGGATGTTTATTTCAGTCATTAAAAACTTTAAGCATTGCTTTGACTTGCACTATAATTATTTTAAACTTGACATCAGTTTGTCCCTTAAAGACCTGATATGTTGCTGCTACTTTTAAATATTATAAAAAATATTAATTTGATTCAGAAATATTATTTTACTTTCTGTGACCAGATGAAAAGTCACAGTTTTGAGAAAAAAAAAAATCACTTGGGGAAACCCTGTCTACACAATATATGAGTGATGTTCAATATGTGGAATGCATGCTCACCTTCTTTATTCTTGGATGACATTCAAAAATGTTGCCAGTTTGCAATAGGACTTTGGCAGAGCCTCCGCTGTCACTGGAAGCAGAAAAATACTACAAGCTATAAAGGCAAGAAGACTGCTTGGCACGGCTATGCACAGTGCTTTTACCGTCATCCACAACCACACATCTGTAAATTAGATTTTTATTATTTGGTTAAAAGCTTAAAAAAGTTAAATAAAAGATTGAGTGACACCAATAAAAGTAGCAAAAGACTTGAAATGGTTGACTCTGCAAAGTAACTGAACTCACATTGCTGTAAGGATTCTGCTACAGTATGTTATTATGTTTTTCTTTTTTTGCTTGCTTAAACCACAGAAAAGGCTAAAATGTAGGAACTTTTGATAATCGCCCCACCTAATCAATGGAGAAACATTTCCCAGCTCAACTTGCAGCCTCACAGGCCTGTTTAAGACTGATAGAAAGGAGTAGGTGTGGAGAGAAGAGGTCAGAATGAATAGCCTGGCACTTGTCCAAGGATGTTTATGTTAATTCGTAGTAGCCCAGCAGCAGAGGGCCAGTGGCGAACATTTCATTAATGAAATGGAATTGAAAGAAAGCCTATTAATGATGTGTAATCCTCTAAAGGTGATTTGTTTTTAAATGAGATTACGCCTGCTATTCTTCTTTTCCTTTTAGTGTGAATTTAAGAGCAGCATGCAACAGCTTTCAGTACTCTCAATGAAAGAGAGCAGGGAGGAAAATAAATAAATAAAGGCAAATTGCCTCCAAGACACAGTTCAAATTCAATACAGATGCCTGGTGCGTTTAATGTCAGAATCACTGTAAATACCATTTGTGAGCTGAGCTTTTTGAAACATCAAAACATCAAAAAGTGAATGATACAGCTACAGTTGGAGGCCTGCCTGATCTCTCAGGGACTGACTTTAATCTTCACACTGCCTCTTCACGCAAAAGATGGCTTGAGCCAGAAAACATCCACAGAATATTTTGTTCTTTGAAACAACCCGAGGCTTCAGCACAGGTTTATTCACTTATCCTTAAAATCTTACATTATTTCACAAGCTTTCTCATGGCCATACATTTAAGGTTAGGTTGGACACGCTCAAAAATTCAGCATAATACTAATACAACAATCCACTGCCGGTGCTTTTGCACAGACATCTGCGTTCTTGCACCCACACAGAGAAACACAGCCCAGTCTTTGCGGTGCTTTGACTGCAGGATGTCCATAAAACCAAAGTATTGATTGTCGCAGAGGTGGGCAGAGATCTTTGAAATGGTTGAATTGGGCGTTTGATAATGGAATCGCTCTTTTTTTTTTTTTTCACTCCAGCAGAATGGCTTCCAGCGGCTTTCTGCACAGCTCCATCACAATTCATTCTGCTTTTGTCTCTCCAAGAGGATCTCCTAGCACTCCCGGACAACAGAGCAAACCCCAGTGTGCTGCTTCAGAGTGGATCTGAAGACTCAGATCACAACAACACAAGGTCACAAGTCAAGTGGAGAATGAATTTGCGAAGTATATCAGTGCTATTGTCTCGAGGCAGGTTAGAAGCACAGTTATATTTCAAGAATTCCCTCCTTCACTTAATGGAGGACACTAGCAATTCTCTGTTTGGTCCTTATAGTTTTATACATCACATTGCAAACGTATTCATGCTAACTTTACTGCATCTTGGTATTTTACAGCAACAAACTTTCAAGCATATTACTGTAATTTTGTGCAATATACCAACACAAAAGGGAAAAAAAATATAAGTAGACTTTAAAATATATTTTAATTTATTTTTGAAAAGTGTGACATAAAATTGTATTCAGCCCTACTCACTCTGATACCTCAAAATATAAACCAATTTCAATAAACTGGCTGAAGATGCTTTATAATTAATTCATTAGTTTAAATTAGTTAGAGAGATGGCTTAGCTGTATGGTTTAATTTAATCTAAGGATAAGTTCTTCTGTCCCATGATAGCCTCAGAGGCATTTTCTAATACTCCTGTTAGTAGAGGACATTAATGAGCAAACCACGTGTCACTATGGTGTGTTCAAGAGAATAGGATAGAACTGAACTGAATAGAAAATAATTACCCTTTACTTACATTATGTATTGTGCATTTGATGTGATACACTTCAAAAGTCTAAGACATATTTTTGAATTGTTTCTTAAGATAATTATTGAAGTGGATCCTGGAAAGCAGTGAAGGAAGGTGCAAAGACTGAAAAACTAGGTTGAATCACAAATCATTTTGTGACTTGATGTCGTTCTGTCTTCACATTTGCATGTTTTTCTTCTTTTCTTGATGAGTCCAATGGCGTATGAGGCATCCAGTTTTGAATTTTGACTTTCAAGACAGTTCACACAAACTTATTGACGTGTTGTAGTTTCCACAGAGAAAGTTGTTCTTGTGTTTTCTGTCTTTGTTAGAAATTCCAGTGTTTACAAATGTAAAAGGTTTAAATTTGTAAACACTGAATTGTAATATTTAAATGTGAAGCTATTTATACTGCAGAGACATTTATTTTCCCTTATAATACAGATTTTCATAGTCTTGACTACTAGCATGCACTTTCTAAGTAATTAAAACAATAAACAGTCTTCCTCCACAATTATCATTACCAAGCAATACAAAGTAAAGATTGTTGCAATGCAGCCCATTCATCTAGAAGTCACACATCACATCCTCACAGTTTGTGTCTTAGCTCTCACCTGGGAGTGTTTTTCTTCCCCTTCCCTTGCACTGCACACTTACAGCGTACTGCACACTATTTACACCACAGCGCATGAAGACATCCACTGTGATGTGTTTATTCAATCAAATAGATTTCCCTTGGCACCACAGAGCCAGCATTCTAAGTTAATTGAATTCAAGCTTAATTCATGCGTCTTCCTCGTTCGGATTCCCCCATTCCGACAGTCTCCAGACAGTTAAGGGCTGAACCCAGCAGGGAGCTTTAAGTTTAAGTGGTGTTAAATATTTACAGTGGAGAAGTATTAATTCATATTTTACTGAAAATGTCTTATATTGCACTCTGCTCTAAGTCAGGTCTCCCATAAATGGAAGTTAATTTGAGATGAAAAAGTAGTGATCGAAAAAAGGAATAATGCTTCTTCTGTTTCCTTTTTTTCTTTTTCTACCTTTGTTTTTGGTATACCTTAGAAGATAATTTTAAATGAACTTTATGCTCAATTTTAACCTCAGCAGGAAACCTTTCCAAAGAACCAGTGCCTCTTTTGTGTTCAGTGCTCGAACCTCTCATTCTTGCCTGTTTACACGTACAGTACAGCACTTTTTTTCTTTGTATTTTTAAGGTCACCAAATAGTCACAGCAGCAGTGTTATGAGTGCTTGTGACTGGTCAAGCTAAAATCACAACAACATGTCATATTTTAGGGCACCAGCAGATGATCCATGTCTCTATCTGAAAGACATACTTCATTGTCACTTAACTTACACCTGAAACCTGGCCCTCCTTTTGATTTGTGTGACACATTGTTACAATATACTGACACAGTTGTGTTCCATCGATGATTTGTTCTGAGCTCACATATAGACTGTTGTCAGGTAGCAGAGGTTTGCCACTGTGACAACTCATCAGATCTGACCAATGTCATACTAAAAAGAGAACCAGAGTGGTTATTAGTGCATCAAAACATGGTGTAGCAGATCACCTTGTTTTGATGCACTGTGCAAAAGCTGATGAGTGAAATGTGCCAGAAAATTAGCCATTTTACATTACTTTTTCCATCCGTCCATGTCCCTAACATGCAAACTCCATGCAGAAAAACCCTGGGCCGGGAATCGAACCCAGCACCTTCTTGCTGCAAGGCAACAGTGCTACCAACTGCACCACTGTGCAGCCCATTCATTTCTTTTTTATTGTTTTTTTTTTTTTTTTTTGCCTAAAGAAACCAATTGGAGGCAGCCTATTGGTACTACAATTTTTTATATGCCTGAGAGTTACAACTCAAGGACGTTTCAAGTCTATTTTGGAATTGGTCACATTAGGAAAATTTCATGTCTTCAATGGCAAATCAACACTTATGTGTTATCAAACGTGCATGAAACAAAACTGTTTTGCATCTTTTGCCAAGTCATTGAAATAAAATGGGTTTGGTGAGCAGGTATAAAAACGTTTTAAATATATTTTTCTATGAGTGCTAAAGTGGAAAGATATGTTTATGTTGTCTATAATATGCCTCTGTGAGATGCATAAATGAAGACTCTGTAATACAGAATTAAATGAGTAATCATTTTTACTAAGTAATCCAAATATATTACAAATTAAGCAAGCCCAAAACTAGAGGTTAAGTGAGCCACAACTTAGAGGCCGGTCAGCAGGACAAAGCCAATAAAAGTTCAAACCTTAGGTTTGTATTTAAGTCTTATGGTCAAGACTTAAATACTGTGGTTTAGAATGGTAGAGCAAGTTAAAAAGTCTAATATCTAAGTTCATGCCAGCAATAACACATTGTCACTGTTCACTGTCATGGAGCTGGAAATGTTTGCATAGGCATTATAATAGATTTGCTGTTTGATAACTCTACCACATTTGCAATTCAGTCCATGATTGCTAATATTTAATAGTCACATGCTATGTATAATGTAGGAAAATTGCTTTGTTTCAGAGATTTGTCACGGACTAGCATGTCTATTATAGTCAGTTTAAGGTAAATGTTATTTCAGGAGACAAGAATACAAAATAAAATATCTCAAATTTCTTGAACCAAAAAAAGTATTAATAAATGTATTTGATATAGAGATAAGAACGCAGCTGTTATATTCTGAGTTTTATGGAATTGGAGATTAAGATGTTATCAAGAAACAACAACACAGCAAGAAGAAGATGAACTAGAAAAAAACAACAACTTCAAAGTGCTTATGACACTTTCCTGTCAGAGCAGTGAATATTTCAATGCTTTCTGCCTTGAGGGTTTTTGTATATTTTATAAGGTAGGTGTAGAGGTGGTTACACATGTAGAAAATATGTGTGTGTTACAGACTGAGCTTGTTACACTTCTCTGATGGGTTCTGTGCCTGATGTTGGTCCTTGGTTCTTTGTTAATTAACTGCATGGGATGACACATGGATTTAACTCTTCCACTGAAAATGAATGCAACTATGAGAGGTCCATTCAGCTGCCCTCCTCCTGCTGCTCTTCCATCATCCTTCCTCTTCTCAATAACAGATAAAATGACAAGAGAGATTAAGATAGCTCAGTGGCCTGAGCCTTATCTGTGCATGGTGCAGTTCCCAGAAACTAAAATCACTGCCAGATGCAATTGTTTCTTTTGAATTAAAAAAATGTAAATAAACTTTTGCTGTGATAAGAGACTGCAGGAAACACGGGAGCATGATTAAAACATGGAAATCTTTCAAGGGCAGCCGAATCCATTTTCATGTAGTGCAAACTTGTCGTGTGTAGGATGCTGAGTGTGAGATTCGGGGGGGTGTTTGTGTGTCTGCTGTGTACTATGGTACCCTGATTGAACAGCTGTCACTGCTGGTTGAGTGTGTGTACCAACCAGATGGGAAACACAGGGGTCAATGGCACTGACACATTGCCTCCAGATGAGCTTGTTGGAAGATCCATAGCACAAAAAGATGACACACATGCACACACACCAAATTAAAACATCCCAGTGGTATGTAAACAGATGGAGCTGGAACACAAATGGTAACATCCAAGAAGAGTGAGTAAGTTTTTGTGCTGTAAAAGTCTTCTATAGTATGCAATGCTAAATATGGGATGAATAAAACCTGACTTGATGATACAATGAAAATACAGTACACACTATTTATTATTGTCACTTGCAGTACTTTCCAATACTAGCAGATTTACATTACTGTAATTATTGGTTATATATAGTGAAAAAAATACTTTGAAAATGTTTGTTTCTGTCTTGTTTGTAGAGAGTTTTCAGATCCTCATGCAGAATCAATCTCAGTCACAAGGCATGAATGAACGACAGTATTTATTTACAAAGAATAAAATGAGCTCAGGAGGATCCAGACAGGAACAGTATTGTAGCAGCATCTGGAATGGGAAGAAGATTGATTAGGTGAAGTCAGAACTAAATTGACTGAATGAAGGTGGATAGACATTGGATTACTCTTCCTGGTTTCTGTGGGTGGAACTTATGCTGGAGAGATCCTTGTCATTCCAGTGGGTAGGTATGAGGATCTAGGGAGGAGTGTGAATCCTAATCCTGAATAGAGAGGGCAGATTATTTGAGAGTATGCAGACAGGTGAACGCTGTGAGGAACAGATGTGAGGGTGCAGTGGACAACCATGGAGAGCATGCGGGGAGACATCTGTCTTGACAGAGGTGAAGGTGCAATTTGAAACCAGAGGTTGAGTTCACTCTGGAACAATAGGAGACAGTCTTAAATTTCACAGATAGATGAAATGCAACTCAACATATCAGCAGGTACTCAATAAGAAAAATACAAGGATTCAGGTTTGATTGGTAGCAACAAAGCTGGATCATCGGCTGGTTGCTGTAAACTGGTTATAGAAACCAGTTTCTTCTAATTCACTTTCATTAACTTCATGCTTAATTCACACTGTTTCAGATTATGCTGTTCTTCATTTACCACAGATGAATATGAATTGAATAATCCAGTCAGGCTGATGAGCAATGAACTTTTTGAACTTTTCTCTTTATGCAGATATCAAACCCTACTATTCTCTTAGGATTCAACATAACTAACTGTAAGAAACCAAAGTAACTACTTCATACCCACTTTCATCCTGATTCTGTCACACAACCCTTTACAGAAAATCTCCAAGTACTTCCTCTAGAGGGCACTTTCTCACTAAAATATGCAACAAAAGACAAACAACAAACAACAGTACACACAGAACCAAATCCAAGGGCAATTATGAGACAAAAAAAGCTAAATCTACATTCTTGGGCTGTGGAAGGAATCTGGAGTACCCCGAGAGAAGCCATGCATGCATGGGGAGAGCATGCAAACTACATGCAACAATGCAAACAATTGCTTCACTCTGCCACCTATAATATAATTAAAATTTTAACATGAGTTGGAATTTACCATATTGAGTAATATGTTACCATATGGTATCAATATTTGTACCATATTGAGAAAACTTACAAGACTCATATCCGTATTAACTTGAAACATATCTCTTAGCAAAATCTGAGTATACCAGTTAGGAAAATATTGTGCTCTAAGCAGGGTAAGGCAACAAAAGATAAAAATAAGGTAAATTAGGTGGCAAATCTATCACACCATCACAAATACATCCCCTTACCCCTCCACCACCAAAACATAACACTTCATGTTGGCCTGAGAAACAGTTTACTAGATTTCAGTTACCAAAAAGCTGCCAGTAGTGCTTGTGATCACAAGTTAAAACACACATTTCTAATTTCCAACTGACTGAAAAGAAATCTCATTAAGCAAGGTTCTTATGTCAATGGATTTGTGAATTCAAGTGACTAAAAAAATACTCGACTGTTGTTGTTAAAGTTAAAAAAAAGAAAGAAAATGTTTTGATATGAAGATAAGGATAGCAAGATTGTAATAATTAGCTTTAATGACTGTGCTGCTGAGACCCTTTGATAAGCCAAAGGTCTCTCAAAACAAGGATAAACCAGAAATTGTGGCAACTTTAAACAACTTAATATAAGATCTAAGTCACATATGTAGTCTTTTGACATTCTCTGTAATGATTCACAGTTGCATTCAAAGCATATGTTGTCTTAGATAGCCATCTGCAGTAAACCATCCCCTCTGCAGAATGGACTGACTCTGCTGCTTTACTGACCAATTAATGATATAGTAAAAAAAGACAACTGCCTATAAAAACATCCACTGGCTTATTTGCTGGGTGGGAACGGTTTAATAAAAAGCGAGCTGAAGACAAAATGGGACTAAATGAGTGTTCATTCTTTGGTGTCCTATCATCATGGAACTTTATAGCAAAACCACATTTCTGGATATAAATTTATCAAATGAAATGGATATTTTAATCAGATTGGACTGAGGGAGAAAACCCATCTCGACATAATTATCAAAACATAATTATCAAAATAAAGACTAGAAACTTAAAAGGCGTACGTCATGATTTTTGTAACTTTTTTATAGGCTTTTAATTTCCCAAAGTTGTAGTCGTTTCCTTATTGGAAATCAAGAAGTATTTAAAAACAGTGGCAGAGAAAAGCATTTGCAAGGTGCAACTGCTGTGCCACATTTTCTCTCCAATCATGACCTGGATGGGGGTCACTGCCTCAAAGCAGGGGAAAGGAAAACCAACAAGTTGGAATTATGAAGTAGCGCCTAATGCACTGTGCCTATCATCCTTCTGGGGGTCGTATCTGGAAACTCATGACAAGGCACGAAACAAGAACCAGCCTTGGGCAGCTGCCCACATCACCCATATCAGAAACCACTACAGAATGTTCAAACTCAAATGAGTTAAAGACAAGTTGTCAGGTCAGATTGAAAATTAAAAGGGAAATATCTTGTCATGTTTAGGCTGTTCTGTGAAAAAAATCATATAAAAACCTAATACACTGATTTAACTGTTGCAGTGCTCCATGTAGAAAGAATCTTTTAAGAACAGAAAGCTGTCCTAATATCAAATGACATCTGGATCCCAGTGAAAATGACAGATAAAATGTATTCTGCTGCTATCATACCAATTTTGTCATGACACTGTGCAAAAAGAGCTAAAGGGAAAGAACTGAGAGGAACTGTGGCAGTCAGTCCCTTTTTAAATCCCTTTTCCCTGACTGAAAAAAGGAAAGTATACAGCTCTTCCCTCCAATCATATGCTAAACACGCCAGCTAATTCTCATACACACACTTAGGCACACCATCTTCCCAGCTGCTCCCTTGGAAATCTCTAACATCACTGTGACCAGCTTAATATTGGCAGAATAAGGGAGCTAATCTGCTCTAGAGTAAGACATACACATATTTATATGAGCATGTATGCATGCTTTCTTCTCCACAAGTGCACGCACACACACATGCACGCACGCCCACACACACGCAATCAGGCTATTGCACAATAAGCAGTGTAAGCATGAGTTTGCCAAACCCTTGGCCCAAAGTTGCCCCTTCGGCATGGCATGAATAATGGATAAGTGCACACAGGGTGCCATCAAATAATAATAGAGTACTCAGACATATCCAAGAACACAGCCGCCCACCCACCCCCATACACGCACACACATAAGAGCCTCCAGCTGTGAACTCCTGCCATGTGGGAGTGCAACCAGGAGTGCAAAATGCCATAGTTGAATAATTCTGCTTCCAAAGGATTATTTAATCTCAATAATGGTAGGGAGGTGCGGTGTGGGACCCATGTGAAATTCCTTAACAAAAAGAACTGTAACTAAAATTTTCAACATTCAGTCCAGACTTTTAAAACAGTCAGTTCCATGATCAGTTTAAGGGAAACTTTTCTACACTTGCAAAAATGAGGATATATCACATAATTTTTGACATTTAAAAATATCATTATTATCAATGTTTTTCTCAACATTTCTGTCTTGAAGATTGGAGAGGAGGCAGGGGGCACACTTCAAAATAAAGATGCAGGTGCTGCAATTTTATATGCACTCAGAAAAGAAAATACTCCGCATAACTCAAGTAATAAAATACACATCAGATACAACAACTTTTATCAAGATATCAACTATAGAGCTTGTTGTGTACATTATATATTATTTGGTATGGAAGAATGCCATATCAATGGAATTGGTCAACTAATATAAGATAGTTATTTTCATTTGTACCAAAGTATTTTACTTACTGAGAATGTAGGTTCTACCCAATTACTGGAAAACTGTTGAGGTTGGAAAATGATATTTCCACCTTT
This sequence comes from Alfaro cultratus, assembly GCA_903066825.1. NCBI lineage: Eukaryota > Metazoa > Chordata > Actinopteri > Cyprinodontiformes > Poeciliidae > Alfaro > Alfaro cultratus. The sequence goes on along the minus strand of CAEFZX010023303.1, from coordinate 9,122 downwards.
TTTCCATAAAAATCTGCATGGTGTGGGGTTACATTTGTTTTCAGCCCTCTTGAATCAAGATTTTGCAGAACCACATTTGGGGTATGCATCTTCAACCAGGCATGCACATCTAGGTTGTGAAGATTTTGTTCATTTTGCTTAGGAAAATAGCTCAGGCTTAGTTAGATTGGATGGAGAGCCTCTGTCAATTTTGAAGTCTTGCCATAGACTCTCAGATCTCTGGAATATGTTGTTTTGTTGTATTCACTTAGCTTATCCTGCTTTACCCCCACAGCCAAATAGCAATCCTGCAGATGTCCATTGTCTTTCAGTTCACAGGTTGTCAGCCAAATTTCTTTGATGTTAGAATGTCAGTAGAATGTGACTCTCCCAAGTGACGATGTCAAATTCAAGGCCTGGAATTCATAAACATCTTTCTCTAGCATCTTCATTAACAATCTGGAGATAAATGGGAAAATAATATTTAGAAGCTTGATTTGTATGTTGTTATGTTGCGGGTCAAATTGACCAGTTTTAAAGTTTAAAAATTTTTTAAAAATAGTTGGGAGTATTGTTTTTGCGTGAAACTTTTTCTATTTATCTTAATAGGTTCACTCTACATATAAATTGAAAATGTATTCATTTTACACCTTTGTAATCCCCCTGTCTACATTTTACATAGATACTGTTTAGGTCAATATGACCCAGTAGTCAAGTTGAAGGGTAAAAAAGATTTTTTTTAAAAAGTCCAACTCTATATATTTTCTTGCAGCTGTGAACCATATTTCACCCCCCCCCCCACACACACACACACACACTACACATACATGCACACACCCACACATGCAAGCCCACTTTCTCACTACTCTCTTTACTTCACTAGGAAACTGCGAGAAAGCAGGTGTTCATACAACCTTTGATGGGAACATTTTCTGTTCCCGTGGTCAAACTCCACCCACACTGAGTGGACACTCAGCAGAAGTGGAGGAAAACATAAATACTCTCTGCATGACTCATTTGTCTTGATTTTAATCAGCGGGTCAATTTGACCCAGAACAGCACGTGTGTCTCAAGTTCAATTATAAAGATCACCCATTGAAAAAAAAAATCTAAATGTAATATTAAAATGATTTACAAAAGATCAATTTCAAGGAAAATTCAGTTTTTTTGTCTCTACAATATAAAAGAAAAACACATCATTTCACAAATATTGATTGAAATGGTTCGTATTGGAGTTAATAATCAGATGCAAAAATGTTTTGGAGGAATTTTTTGGCTTCTGACACTAATTCATGAATAAACACTCCCTGGGTCAAATTGACCCACGAACATTATTGCTGTACCTCAGAAACAAAGATAAGAGGAGGGATAACTATGAATCTCACAAAAAAGAAATAAACTGTTATAGCTTTAATTAATTTTTCCCCATCCATGTCAGTTTGCTAAATTCATTTTAAGTCAGTTTATTTATATAGCGGTAATAGCAGGACTTAACAACAATGTCATAGCTAGGCACTTTATACAAGAAAAGTAATTTCTAATTAATCACAGACACATTCCATTTAATACTTGTTTTTAAATGTGTCTTCACATCTTGAAGAAGCTCAAATTGTCTAACAGCACAATGCTGACAGTAAATATAGAAGCAAAGATAAACTTTCATTGAAGGCAAGAAGAATAAGTGCTTAAACAGATGGTCTTTGTCTTCACACATCTAGGAACTCAATATAGTAGATTCCAGTACCAGATTATATAAAGACATATGCAAGTAAAACAAGCAAATTAAAAACATTAGCTACAGAATAATTTTGGCACGTCACACATTCACAGCAGTTTAAATATAGCTGGAAAGTATTTTTAACTTTATAGTTTTCTTTCTTGTGACCAATAGCTTTCCATTTTTGTTTATGTCAAGTAGATAGCACTCAGCCTCACTCTACCACTAATAAAGTGTGAAAAAGGACGAATTGAATAGAAACATGAAGGACCCAGGAAAGTATGTGAAGGACCCGGGAAAGTATGTGACAAGAGAAGACACTTAGGAAAAGAAATTGGACGATGCAACATGTTCCATGCTGGTTGTCTGCAGAAGATGAAGTGATAGAAGAAAGACTATTGCCAGTAGCCAGAAAACCAGCCACGGTGCCAGGGGTGGGAGCAAGCCAAGCCCAGGAGCGGCAGCCTGGCCCCGGGTCAGTCTGCTCCAAACTCCCCCACTGATCTTCACCCAATTAGCAAGGACTTCCATCTGCTGCCTGGAGAGACACACAAACATGTGTTCACAAACACACACATGGACAGACGTAAACACAAAAACACAAATAATCTCACCCACACAGTGGTGCAGAAATGCTGACTCACACGCACACACTCACACACAAGCACATATGCACAGAGCTTCCATTATCCATAACAATTGCTCTGTGACAAGATAAGTGATAGCCTCGTCCAGCCTCCTGCCAATTATAGCCTAACGTGAAAGAGACCAATTCACTAGCATTGCTCATGCTGTTTATAGGGTGTAGCTGCACATGAGCACCTCGTGTGGTTGTGCGATTTGGAGAGTGCTGTCTGTATTAGCCATGGTGTTGTATTGCAGACATCTGCAGCTATACCCAGATAGAAGGCTGCTCCTTTCTCTGCTGGCTGCAGACAGCGAGTCTGTGTCTCCAGAAGCTCCTCAATCTTTCTCCTGATCAATATTTTACAACATACCCCTTAGTGAGAGACAATGGTGGAAGATTAGGGGGCATGAAACAACAGGAAGCACTCAAGGTTTTTAGAAAGGAGAACAAGACTTCTGTTTGTTACTGTCCATTTCCTTCACCTGGCAATAATAATTTATTGATATTCAACTTTGACATCAACATGCAGTTGAGAGATAGCTGATAAAAAGACACCAGAAGGTGTTCATCCTTAATTGGTGTTTCTGCCCTGATGCCCAGTGTCTGCTTTAAAAAAAGTATGAACCAGGCAAACCAACAAGACTTCCCTCAGGAGAGACACTCAAACATGTGCTCACACACACAGAGACAGATGTAAACACAAAAACACAAATAACTAAACTAAGTAATTGAACAGAATCAGTTCACACTTAAAACAGCAGTCAGTGACCACCCTTGAATGTCCTTAATTACTGGGATTATTAACTGTCACATTCTTTAATTTCAGCATTGTCAATGGGGTAGCCAATAATATGAGTTGCAATACTTTAAATAGATAGTTCCCTCTATGCACTGTCCACTTAAAATATTATTTTGAGCAGATGGAAACACCAATGGGCGAGGCTTCAAAATATCTCTGGAAATCAAATTAAATCACACAAACTTTCCAACCCTTTTATCAAGTACACCTTGCTAATGCCAGGTTGTTTGCCATTTTGCCTGAGTTATCAGTGACATAAATCTTACAAGATAATTGAAATGCTCCTCTTGGAGTTTGATCCATGGTGACAATAAAGTACTCATACTGAGTGAAAGTTTCTCACAACTGGAATAAAATACCAGAGATAGTAAGAATGTATGGGTCTTAAATCATTTTGTCTCTTAAGAAAATGGCTCTTACATAATCAAATATGCAGGCACTGATCCTGTGACTTATTTTTATTGTATTGTTTATATTATGATGAACATTTATGCAATATGGCTTTTTATCATTTTTATCTATACAGATTGGTATGCTCCTTTTAGATAAAATATACTTATTATTATTATTATTATTATTATTATTATTATTATTATTATTATTATTATTATTATTATTATTATTATTATTATTATATTTTATTGGAAGAATCTTGTTAAGTTATCCCCTTTTGTATATATATTGATTTTACCTTGATTGATTACATTTGAAAACTAGCCTTTATGGCTAACTCTGGCATATTATGTGATGTTCATTGTATCTTTTGAAATAAAAAACAACAACAATAATGCTTTTTGAGAGGCAGGTTTTGGTAAGACCAACTGTACAAACATAAAGATTAAATAAGAAAATCATTTGCATTGTTTATCACCAAAGCTTAAAGTGATAAAAAATATGCTTTCAGATATTTTTCTTCTGACCAAATCTAATCTGTCACAGGGTTGGCTCATTGACTGCAACGTAGATTTATAGGGAAAAAGAAAAAAAGAAAATTGCGAACTTTAAAGGGTGTTTATCTTCTCATGAGTTTAGCAAAGGCTTAAACAACAAATTATCTTACTGGTTTGTAAAAGAGTTCCTGCTGGATTTAAAGAAAAAAAAAACCCAACTAATTCATAACTGCAATTGCTGGTTGTCTCATGCCATTTAAGGCTCATTGCTATTTTCTTAAACTTTTCAAATACAACTTACCCTGATGTGCCAAGTGCTTTGGCAGAGAAAGCATTTTATTTTTTTTCTCCAGTGTTTTACTGTATAATATTTTCTAACCTTCATATGAATGTTTTCAAACCGTGCATCTGTCAAAATTGGTGTTAAAGAAAAAAAAATAAAAAAAACTTTGAGAGGACTGTCTTCATTCAAAGGGATCTAAAATCATAACAAGTTTCTTTCCTGCATTGTGTGAAAAAAAGAAAAGGTCTATTTAAGAGAAAACGTTTTTAAAACTGTCCATTTTCTTTCAGTTGTGTTTAAGGGTTTTAGTTATTTTCATTTCAAAAGAATATTTAAAAAAAAAAAAAAGTTCAAAAAGTATTTCTTGGCAATAAAAAAAAAAAAAATCCTTTACAAACTTTCTCTTCCTGTCGCTTGGCTGACACCCTCTCAGCTGTGGAGGAGTTTTCTTTAATAGTGTCTGCAAAGATGTAATTATTTAAATCTTATATGTTAATTCATATAAGGATCCACCAAATCGTATTTGTAAGAACACTAATTTGTGTAAGATATTGCTGAGTGTCTGATTGTAAAATAAATGCGTGGGGATTGTGCATGGTGTTGTGGTTCCAACAGAACCTGGTTAAGTCCTTTGAATTTCTGGGTTTCATTTTGAGTAATAGTGGTGATTATTTCATCCTCTGTTTAGCAGCTTTAGCTCGGAAGGCCTCTGACTTCTGGTGTCATTAGTTGATTGGCAAAAGTTCAGTTTCAATAGAATTTAGCCGATTGAACTCTGTTTGTAACTCTGAGTTAAATTTGTAGGCAATCACACATTAGCTTGGCATTTCTAAAAGTTTGATGTTTGATTCAGAGTTCGCTGTTGACTCTGATTATTTGATTGAATTCTGTACATTTTGCAAGTTACTTATCAGACCTGTGACTTTTAGCTAATTTAGACCTTTTTTTGCTATGTGAAGAATGATATATTGTTGTGGTATTAGCATTATTTTCTGACTGTTCATTTGAATTTTTATACTGAACAATAAGGCAAAATCTATTGGCACATCAGCTTCACCAAGATTGTTTTGTTGTTGTTGATGTTGTTGTTGTTGTTGTTGTTGTTTTACCAGCAGCCACTAGAAACCAGCCTCCAGAGAAGGAATTCAGAAGCACACCTTGACAGGACTAATCAGAAATACTAATGTTCTTGCAGCATTGATTTTATAACAATTTGGTTTTTGCTTCAGACAAGGTCATTTAAAAATTACAGTAGAAATATTGGCTATTTATTAAGTTTCAAACTTTCAGGATTTCTGGCTATGAATTATTAAGATGTGTCTTAAAATAATAATTTGTAATCATAATCAACACCCACTTAAAACATTGTGACACTCCCTGTCTTCTGTGTGTATATATGAATAATATATGACCTCATGTCAAATGCTAACAACATGTACCTGCGGTGGTACAAGCTAGGGTCCCACTTTTACTTTTTTATTAAGGTCAACTGTTGGCATTTTTACTCTTGCTAGGAAGGCTCATCTTGTGACACGACAGCCAACGCAAAGCATCTTAATCATTTATGCAGGTAGAGGATTAACTTAGAAACCAAAGTTTCTGTACAGAAGACATTATAAATGTTGATGCATGGATGGATAGATGACTGAATGATTGCCTTTGCATTGTATATGATTAGATTTGCCACCATAGCCTCAATAATCTGAAAAGAGAAATTACAGAGAATATACAATAAACTATCTGTTATGATCTGTGTTTTTCTGTGTGTTTATTTTGAGTTTTCTGTGTCCCTGAGTCTCCTCGTTGTCCTGTCTTCCCCTTTATTGTTTCCCAGGTGTGTCTCGTTCCCTGATTACCTCTTGTGTATTTAACCCCACCTCAGTTCTTTGTTCCTTGTCTCGTCCTCGTCTGAAGTCGTCTCTCTTGGCGTTTCTCCCCTTGTCGTCTGTGTGCCCAGTCTGTCGTCTCGTCCTTCGTTTAACCGGTTGCTACCGGTGTCAAGCCCAGGTTTCCGCTCGGCCGTGCTGCCCGGTGTTTTGGACAATTTTGGACTGTCTATTTTGGACATTCTACTATTAAAATCATTTGTTCACCTCATCCTGGGTCTCCAGCATCTGCCTCACCACATCCACACCACCGTTCTTGACACTATTTGCCATTTTTATTCCTGCTTCCAATGCGTCTGCTGTTGGAACAGAAGATAAGGGCATGTTTCAATGCTATGCGTGGTTTAGTAAAAACTGCTATGGATTTTAAACCAAATTCTTTGTCCAGCAACAGCAGTTAAATGGTAAAGGGTTCTGTCTCTGGAGCCACATATGTTGCCTGCGCTGGCTTAACATCAAATCACTCTACAACTGAACTCTCTCTATGCTTTCCAGCTTCTTGAATTAATGATATGCTGAAATCTTGCCCTTCAAGTAAAGCCAATTTTCTCCTAAATATCTCTGCTAGGCATAACAAAAGTCCACTAATTATTTTTTTAACATTAATAGATGTCTACTGTATATTACATAAATCTGTGCTATTACCTGATTTGTTTCTCCTCCATCTGCTTTTACTAATATCCTTCTACTCATGAACTACTGACATGACCAGGGTTTTCTCAGAAAGTGTAAGCTATGTTAAGGCTTTTCCAAGGTGCTGTAACAAAAAATAAAAATACAATTGGAGTGTTAAATGCAAAAGGTAGTTAGTTAGTCTGAGTTTCAAGTATGGCGACCTCTTTTCACTCTAACAAAGATGTATGGAGAAATGGGGTAGAGAACTATTTAAGTAGCTAACTGAATAATTATTTTCTATTTATTACAACCACCCACAGAGAATATGTATCAAAATTTCTGTAAAGTATATCAACATTATATTTATATATTGGTTTACTAATAAAAATGAATTTGGTTTTGGCAAAGAGTCCTTTAGCAACTCCAATATCCCTGGTGACCAATTAGTAAACTTTTAAACTTTTAAAATATTTTTTAATAAAACAAAACAAATTAAAAGGAGAGAAGAGAAGAGAAGAAGGAGGATGAACTTATTTCTCTTGAGAGAGGTATGCTTTTAAAATCTTATAATTTTGATAAATAATGACAAGAAAAACACTTTGTGGTTCAGAAAACAAGGATGTGTGCTAACAAATGCACATCTGCACATGAGGCATTATATTTTATCAATTTTGTCATCTACATTTCAAATTCAAAAATATTGTATTGATCCCAAAGGGAAATTAAATGCTGCTGTAACTCATATTAATTCAAAATTCTTCACAGAGTGATTGTAGATGGTGGAAAGATCTTCTGTAGCTGTCTGTATTACAATGAATTTGACTAACGACATTGTTTTCTAAGACAGTCTCATGAAGAGGATGGCCAGGAATGATAAATTGTTGGTTTTATAATAAAAATAAAATAGGTTTCAGATTAAAATAATCCTTATGTCAAAACACTTGGTTCAAGCAATGAGACTAACACAATATTACTGGTCAAGTAGAACACCTCTAACTAAAGAGTTTTATTTCAACAAGCAAAGACCTATAAAGACCCTATAAATGTAGGGTCTTTATAGTGAGTATAAATAGGACCAGGTCTGAAAAAAATATCTTTAGAAGAATTAAATGTGAGAATGAGAAATTAAAGTGGGTCAGGTCAAATGTGTTTATGTCCTATAGTGAATATAAACTTGGCAGTTGAGCATATACTGTGGATGGGCTCAAATCCCTAAGAGAAATCCTAACACTTCAGTAGTTAATATAACCTAAAAACATGGCTACCATCCTTCACTTCAGTTTCATCTGAAGAGGTCACTGTGACTGGATCAAGGGAAATTGTCTACCATGTGCAACATTTGGAAATAAAAATAAAATCATCAATTTCTTTTCCTTTTGCATTCTGTGTGCATCTGTATGTGAGGCTGTGTTTGTGTGTACTTTCATATTTCCCCCCACCCAAACCAGCATAACCTACAACATGGAGGACAAGGGTGATTAAACTTGCGTAAAAAGTGATGATGTTGCCCAAAATTCAGGAACGGGGGAAAACATAGCCTTCCCCCTAAGCCAATGTTTGACAAGCTAACATGCATGCTTCGATCTCTGGGGTGACAGAGTGCATCAGTGTGTGTATAATGTGGGGCTGTGCAGCAGATCTATGCACCTCTATGCCTGCCTCCCTTGAATATGGAATGACTGGTTAATATTTCACATCTTTCTTCTGACATTCCCCCTCATCTCATAAATCTCTGTTTATGGATCATTTGGTTGCTGCCTACTTTATGTTTGTGTTGAAACGTGTGTTGGTGCATGTGTGCGTGTGAGTGAGTGTAAAGCAAAAGGCATTTTGTTTGAGAGGAGGTTGTGTGTCTGCATTATGGTATTGTAAACAAAACTGTCTTACAAGAATGGAACATTAATCATGCAGAAACATAATTATTTCATTCAGATCTCTTTCTTCCACTCACAATATGTCTTTTAAGCTCCATTAATCTGTCATCCAAGTTTTGAAAACTTGCTAAAATTCATCCAGTTACAAACAATACAATGATATAACCTCATATCCCCAAGCAATACCCTCTGAGTTAGCCAGACACCCCTCTTCAGCATGTGTGTACATATGAGTGTGTGCATGTTCATATCCATGCGGATCACGAGGCCACTCTGTTTAGTGAGCTGTCAGACATTTGGCCAGGGTCAGATCCCAAGAGGCTTGATGGAGGAGGTGGGGTACGGGGGTAGCATGGTGGAAGGAGAGAGGTGAAAGAGGTCTGTGGATGGACACTGGTGAACTGTAGAGACAGATATTGTGAGAGGACTTACAATGGCCTTCAGCAGCATT
>CAEFZX010023302.1:0-57599 GCA_903066825.1 Alfaro cultratus | reverse complement strand
GACGGTGGGATGCTTTGCAACTTTTATCCTTCTAACTGAGGAGTTGCCATGTTATATGATATATTTTTATATTATTTTTATATTTATATATTTTTATATTATTTGGTCTTTCATTTTTGCTTACACGGCCCCAGGTGTCTTTTTTTTTTTTGCTTTTTTTTTTAGTTCATAAGCCCAAAGAATGATAAGGCATTAAAAATGCTTCCAATTGTAAGGGAAAAAAAAACCTAAAACAGCAACAACTCATGAAAAATATTTCTACTGAATGTTTAATTTTTTTTTCTTTAGGTTTATTTATTAGGTTTTACAAACCTAATAATTTGATTGAAAATTAATTCCAAATAATCCCATCATCACAATTTATGTAATTCACTGAACTTATGATTAACAGATCTTCTGTTGATCAAAATATCCACATCATCACTTTGAGTATCCTGAGCTTAGTTGTTCTGGTGGCCTTGCTCATTTGGTTTATGCAGAGATGCAGTAAGTCTTGTTCTCTTCTTTCACTTCTTTGCTGTATCAGTTTGGCACCGTGTTGTGTTTCAGTAATTCATTGCTTTATGTAGTATAATTGAATGTTTTCACAGTAAATAAGTTACAAAAATTGTTTCTCCTAATTAGAGAACACCAAAGAGGATATAGAAGATTTTTTGCTTGTCTATTTGCTTTGTCAACGTCTCTTGAGAAGTGACCCCCTGTCTTTATATTTTCTCAACTTGCATTGCTTCACCGTACTTCCTTTTAAAGTTTGTTGGGTAAACGTACTGCAATCATCTTTAACCACTGCTAGGTTTGCAATTGGTGACTGAAACACTTTCCCTTTACCGCGTTAAAATAGTTCTAAACTATAGAAACTTGAAATGTCCAGTCAAGATATTTTTACACCAACTGCCTTACTAGGTATGTCGGAGATAAGCCATGTCATGGAATAGTATTTTTAAAAATCACATAGCATTTGTGTGAGTTACAGAGAAAACTCATCATGCCACAATATTTAAGTGTCACATCTTTTATATGGATATTTAAGCTATGCTCAGTTTATACTCTTGTTCAGCTTGTCAATAGTTAATAATCTGTGACCTTGCATCTGTTTTTTTACAGTTTTATTTTTCTCTATTTTTTGAGCACAAAAAGCTTATTTTATAACAGTACATTACAACAAAGTTATTTGTAGTGTCTGAAGAGATTTAAAGGCTTTTCCTTTTACAAACATAAGATTGCATTTTAAAACTCATATGAAGTGTTAAGACATGAGTGGTTCAAATTGATCTCCATTTAATAAAATCCTAATAACTTCTAAAAATGTGAAAGTTTATGCCATGCAAACATGTTTAACATGCCCCTGTTAAATGCTAAACAGATTACTTCTAACCGCTATGAGTTATTTTAGAATTACCTCATTTTGTTTAACCCAAAGTTTAAACCTGCAGTTTACACGCCAGGTGTTAATAAATTAAATTGCATATTGTGGTCAGCAGGTGGCAGTGTAGTCCAACTAAACAAAAAACTAGTGTAGACGTCATGGTAACATGTAATATTCTGAACTATAAAAGTTGTACCACAGGAGAACAGAAAGACTGAAGCCACGGGTTCCATGTGGCAAAATTCTTGTAATTTTAAACCGGTAAACCAAAGAGTAGTTCTGGTAATTAAAATGTTCCTAAATTGTTTGGAAGAAAAGCCGGTTTTATTTCGGGAATAGACGATGCAAGAGAATCCATCGTCTGCCATAGTACACTGAGAGAACTAATAGTTTATTTATTTATCTTACCGTTTTATTATTATTATTATTATTATTATTATTATTATTATTATTATTATTATTATTATTATTATTATTATTATTATTATTATGTTACCGTATCTGTAGTCCAGTTGGCCAACATGACGTCTCTGTCGCCTCTTGATGACGTTATTAGATAACTGCAATTTTCTGCGCGAAATACAAAGCGACACACCTTTTATTCGGGCGCCTCGTTTAGTTTCAGTTCACATGAAGCTCCTCGTAGATCCGTGATCCACCCTCCCCAGTCAGCAGACTCCTGTCTTCGTTTTCAGGTGGCGAACTCTCCCGGTTCTGGATGGACTACGGGAAAGAGAGAGTGGTGGCGTTGGTCGACATGGACTGTTTTTACGTCCAGGTGGAGCAGCGTCTGAATCCAGCTCTGAAAAACACTCCTTGCGTGGTGGCTCAGTACAAGACGTGGAAAGGAGGCGGGTGAGTTTCTGACACAGAGAAACGGTTGAGGTGATCGACTGTTGCTTATCCAAAACGGAAGCCATCATAACATCTGTTAGCTAACTGGGACTGTTCATTATTTACTGAGAGAACAGAGAAGTAAATACCCAATAGGTTACCGCATCAAAGTAAATTACTCTTCATTGTATTAGATAAAATACTCTAGATAAACTACACTAAATATAAATGTAGTGTCACAAACTGTAGATTTTATGTACAACAGGAGCCACCTCAGCTTCTTTATTTACTAATAATGAACTCCAATGTGGATTTTGTAGAATCCTTCTTACCCACTATGGCATAAAGGGTTGTGTTTGGATTAGATTAGGAAGAACTTCCTTCATTTAATCTGGTCATCCACGCATGTATAGTTTAGATCTTTGATCCATCAAAAGACAATGAAAAACTAATGTCACGCTTTTGTGACATTAGTTTCAGCATGTGTTACTGAGTTGCAGTGATCATTGAAAACGTTCTCTGTGTTGGAAACTTTCCCATAAATGCATCACTTGATTTTAAATCGCTCATATTTAACTCTCTACTATTGAAGGGGATCATGCAGTAAACGTGGTTCTGAGTGACATGTCACTATCTGTTAGTATCATAGCTGTGAGTTATGAGGCGAGGGCCCACGGCGTCACCAGGAACATGTGGGTGGATGATGCAAAAAAGCTGTGCCCAGATCTCCAGGTGGCCAGAGTGCGCGAGTCTCACGGGAAGGCAGATCTAACTCAGTAAGTGCTGTTAGTTTACTCGGCAAACGTCCACATTGTGGTGCTTGTGCTGCTAACCTCTGTTTGTAGTTACAGAGAGGCGAGCGTGGAAGTGATTGAGGTGATGTCTCGTTTTGCTGTGATTGAGAGGGCCAGCATCGATGAGGCCTACATGGATCTGACGGCAGCTATCCAGCAGCGGTGCAAAAACATAGCCGATCAACAGATCGACCAACGGCTTCTCAGGACTACTCACATTCAAGGCTATCCATTTCCAGATGACGAGTCCAACCAAGTTGATGATTCAACATTGGATAAAGGTAGACTACTTAGAGATTACTCAGTCATTGTACTGTAACAAGTTTTATCAATATTAGCCATTATGAGGCTAATATTGAAAGCGGCAAGTCTTAAATTTCTAAAACCCCAAAAAATTTTATGTCCTTTAACTTTTTTATTTTATTCTCAGAACAGAGAAGATCCAGAGGAGTCCAGCAGTGGTTGGAGTCCTTATCTGTCCCAACTGTGGGAGAGCAGAACTCTGCAGAACTGCAGCTAACTGTCGGTGCGCTCATTGTTGAAGAAATGAGAGCAGCTGTAGAAAAACACACAGGCTTCCGCTGCTCAGCAGGGATATCTCACAACAAGGTGGGATAAAACTTCACATAATTCTGATGTAAGATCAGCAACTGTTGTTGCTGTTCTCATATTTAACTCTGTACTGTTGAAGGTGCTGGCTAAGCTGGCCTGCGGTCTGAACAAACCTAACAGACAAACTGTCCTACCTTTGGACTCTGTGACTGAACTGTTTAGCACTCTGCCAATCAGTAAGATGTGAGTTTAATTGTCACTGTCCCGCAAAAATTTCAGTGATATTCCGATGCAGAAGTGCAACAGATGACTAATAGAACTATTCGCTCTTATTTGACTTTTGTGCTATGCAGTCGTAACCTTGGGGGCAAAATGGGTGCATCGATAACAGAAACTCTGGGGGTTGAGAACATGGGAGATCTCACTCGGTTCTCTCAGGCACAGCTGGGGCAGCACTTTGGAGAAAAAACAGGGTAAGGAAATACAGTGCCATAAAATGACTGTTCACAAAAAACAGCTTATAGAAACATTATTTTTTTTAATATTGTCCCTAGTTTACAATCCTCTTCTTGTATAATAAGACTGACAGGAATTCAGTTAATCTTAATTTTGCACTAAGAGGTACACATATAATTCTTTGACATAGCTTGATTTCCTTTGTTGCATCATACTGTTATAAACTTGGATACACAATTTGGAAACCAATATGGAATTTCCACATATTTTTTGGTCGTATAAGATCATATAAATGAGTATGCACAAATTTTTCCACTGTGCACAGTGGGAAGTGAGGCAAGTTTTTTAAATGTAACAAATGCTAGAGCTTTTAAAAGAGCCCCGTTTAAATATTTTATATTATCAAGTATTATAATTGTATGTATCTGAATTAGTGTTTAATTAATGTGTTACATCGACCATTTTATATAATGTGTGTGTAACTGTTTTGTAGGAAATGTGGTTTTAGGATGTGGACCCTAGAAAAAGTTACTGTTGTCCCTGCAATGGCTAATAGGGATCCAAATAAGCAAATATATGTTTGATAAATAATGGTTGTTGTGTTTAGTATCAGCTCTCAGCTACTATACACTACCACATTTTTCTGTTGTAGTAGGTTTAATATTTCTGTTCTTAGTTTTAGGAGAGAAAACTGTATGTTTGCTTAGTTTTATGAGGACAAATGCAAATGTGTTTCTGAGTTTTATGTTTTGTATTTTTTTCTCTTCTATCGCTATTTCTATTACACACACCTGTAAAATAAAATATGACTCTATATATATATATATATATATATATATATATATATATATATATATATATATATATATATATATATAGACATTAAGACAGACAATTTCCTTGGATTTGAGTTGTGAGATAACAACGACAACTTGAAATTGTAACGATGGGAGTTACATAATATTTCTGCTCTGCAGCCAGTGGCTGTATGACTTGTGTCGGGGGATTGAGTTTGAAGCTGTGAAACCCAGGCAGCTTCCCAAATCCATTGGCTGCAGTAAGAACTTCCCTGGGAAAACTTCACTGGCCTCAAAACAGCAGGTACAGACCACGAGTTGCAGAAGCATACTTGAACTATTTCTAAATCCAGTTTCTGTTTCTTTTAAGACTTTTATTATCTGAAATGTTTTTCTCTGCAGGTCTTAATTTGTTCATGCTTTCCAAATATATGTTCATGCTAAATCCAAACCTCTGTGCAGGTGCAGTACTGGCTTCATCAACTGGCCCTTGAGCTGGAGGAGAGGTTGACCAAAGACAGAGAAGTGGTAAGAAAAACCACTATTGTTTTTTTTTGTTCTGTATTGAAATTGGGATGTTTACCCATTTCTATTCCATAGCTGCCTGCTCATTTCACATTAGTGTTTTCTCACTGTCATACAGAACGGTCGAGTGGCGAAGTTGTTGACGGTCGGAGTGCGTCAGCTTGGTGACAAGAGGCAGAGCAGCTTCTCTCGATGCTGCGCCTTGGTGCGCTACGAGGCAACCAAAATATCCAGTGACAGCTTTGCCATTATCAAGAGTCTCAACACAGCAGGAAACCAGCAAGCCACATGGTAATTAAAGAGCAGCAGTGCTGTGAGGTATTTATAGTGCCACTTTGAATAAATGCTCTGTGATTTAGACCTTCTGTCTTCCATGTCTCCAGGACTCCGCCTCTGACCCTGCTACACCTCTCAGCCAGCAAATTCAGCGACGCTCCGTCCACAGGGGGGATCACTGGCTTTCTGTCCAATGATCCCACTTCGACTCAGAGTTCCTTCTCTATGACACAGACCCCATCCAATACACAGTCAGACTTAAAAAATGTGTCTCCACGCAGCCATCCTGGAACTATACAATCCTTCTTTCAAAAAGCATCTGGGAAACAAAAACAAGTCAGAAAGGATAAAGAGGAGGAAGATGACTGTGGGAGCTCAAAAGAAGTCTCTTCATCTGTCATTTTAGATGAACAATTTTCCACTGGTAGGCGTTCTAGCACCAAAATCATCTCAGAAAGCCCCCGCTCTGGCATCTCCTCTTTCTTTCAAAAGAAAAGCCTTGAAAGAAACTCTGGGCCTTCAGCCTTACTGATCCCCACGTCTGAATCTGAACCTGAAATCATAGATGGAGATCACTGTGAAGATCCTGATGCGGTTGCCGAGCACAAACCTCATCAGCCACTATTTAAAGATGTAGGGACGAAACCAGAGACTGAACCAGAAGACCGCCAACCTCCAAGCGTGCTTGTGGAAGACCTGATTACCTGCGAACGCTGCGGTAAAGAAGTGCTGGTTTGGGAAATGCCTGAACACAACGACTTCCACTTTGCACTGGACCTCCAGAATTCTCTGTCTTCATCTATTAATTCAGCAGCCAACACTTCCAGTTCCACCACCTCTTCTTCCTCTAGTGCTTCTCAAGTTCCTCTTGGAGCAGGAGGCACAACACAATCAACCCGGGGCAAAACAAAAACAAGAGGCCCGTCAGGCCCTGCTCCAAAAAGACAGAAATCCCAAGGAGGAAGCATGGGTACCTTGGATTCATTTTTCAAAAAGAACTGATGACATGAATGTATCTGACTACAGTAAAAACAGTAATTTGCTTTTTATTCTAACTGTACACATGTATCAAAAAGCCACCCAGCAAAACAATTTTTAAAATTGTTCATTCCATACAATCACGGCAGAGTAAAGAAATTATTTGTTCTGAACCAGTTTTTTGTTTTATTAAGCTTATTTTCTAAACTTGTAACAATAAAAGGTGCTTCTAATACATCAAAGCAGTACACTGCCTTGTGTTTTAATACTGTCACATACAATAAAAGCAGAAACCTGTTTAACTTGAAAATTTCTTACATTTTTAAAGCAATTAAAATTGAAACTGCTGGTAAGGTATTCAGACAGTAAATAATCCAGAGTGCAAGCCAAACTAATCAGGCCTGTACAGAGGGCTAGTTATTAGTGATAAGAGCTGCAAATGCAACCTGCTGTTATGACCTGCTTTTAGCCACAACATTCACTAGAGCACCACTTAACCTTTCATCCGTTATCAACTTTTAGAAAATATTTTTATTGGAGGTCATAGTCCTTTTAAAGCTAAGTATAATTGTAAAAAAAATGTAAGCTAAATGTAAACTTGATTTATTTTTATTTTTTTATGCAACGTTCAACTGAAATCTTTAATAGGAAATATTTCCTAAACATTTAGCAGCCCAGAAAGCAATGATTAGGAGCTAAACACACACTGTAGGGTGAGTAAACACTGAGAGAGGAGGCCCACTCAAAGACCTGGAGGATTCAATATGAACAGACCTCCTGGAAAGATAACAAAAATGCATTTCTATAATTTATATAGATCTGAATGACAAACATGACTCAATGTAGAATTATAAAACTGTTAAGCCTCTAGAAAAAGAGGAAATGCACAACAAAACCTGAGTCATCCTAACGTGTTCTTTAGTTGTAACATTTTCCTCTAGTTAGTTTACAAACTTTGCACGTCTTAAAAGTTTTTTAGATTATAACCACAATATTGTAATTTTTGAAAATTTTATGTGACAGACCAACTGAGTGGTGTATAATTATGAAGTGAAAAGAAAATTGACAAATATTTGTGTTCAAGCTTCTTTGACTCATGAATACTTTTCATGTCCATCCGTCCCATCATCTCTGACCAGTTTCAGGGAAAAGCATAAAGCGTTCCCATAACACGCTACAACCAACATGTTTCACCACGGGAACAGATTTTTTTTATATTTATTCTGAAAACCACATATCCTTTCACTTTTACTTTGTAAATATGTGCAACTCAATGAATACTTTTACAGGAAACCCCAAAATAATACATTCAAATTTATGTTTGTAGTGTAAAAAATGGAAAAGTTTTTCCATTTTCTACACTACAAAAGTGGTGGGATGTTTGCAAGTCACTCTAAATAAAGTAGTTCCTGAGGAATTTTATCAAAAAGTTGCCTGCAATTCCCATTTCCAATAACTAGTAGATTTGTAAAAGACATACAGCTTGTGGTGTATGATGACAACTAAAAAGGAGAAGACCTTAGTTCTAATTAAAGAAGAACACGTTCAGGAGGTAATATAGGTTTTATTTATGAACACAGAACAAATTGGATCTGTACATAAAAATTGCATTTAACCCATATAATTATCAAAAATATTTTAAACTCGATTAAAAGAAAAACAGATCTTGTACTTGATTTTAAAAGAGAAAACAAATGTGCCGTGTTAGAAACTATTAAAAACGGTAAAATCTCAAACTACTTAGAAATCTAAAATATCCAACTGTAATGCATTAAAACAAACTGTAACCTGAACTCTTTATTAAATGCTATAAATGATTTGGTTGAACTTTATATTAAAAGTTTCTCGACTTTGCACATAAGTTGTACATTATCAACGTGGGTGCTACGGACCAAAAACGCAAGTAGAAATATCAGAACCTGTTTCTAGCAGTAGCACCAACCAAAGCGTGTTTGTCCCTCAGCTGTAAAACTTGGGATGTGATGGAAGTCTACTCTGGCAGTAGCTCCACTAGGCACTGTGTTTGAATCCCTTCCAAGTATGTGACATCAGTAACTTAAGAGATGACATCAAGTACCTCGAATAGCATTGCTTTGAAAGAAAGTTGCACCGGAAGCCATTTTCACACACTAAAACAAAACACAAATCTTTGGGGGAAAAAAATTAAAAATTCTATGGCTTTCCTCAAATCACCAACTCCTCAGAACAGCAACAGAAACCTCAGAGTGGCTCTGTGAAAAGGGAACACCGTCACTAATATATCTATGCTGCCCTGAGTAACTAAAGCACTTGTGATAGCTGGGAGGATTCTAACAATCTCACCATACTACTGTGAGGCATTACTTGTGAATAAAGACAGATTCCAACAGGTGTGACAGGAAAACCTTTGCAATCTTGACAGACTGACACGTAACCTCAACAAGGTTTATACATAAATTCCCATTTACATTCTTCAAATGCCCTCTTCTGCAGCACTAACAGCATTCTGCTTCACTCTAATAAGCTGTGCCCGACACTCACAATTGCGGCTTTTATCCTTAAATAAGTCCACCAGAAGGATATGGTGTGAGTAGAAAGTAGTGAGAAAAAGAAATTGGTTGTTTGTAGATGTTTAGACCGAGTGTCTACAGAAAGTGTGCCTCTCATGCTTTCGAAAAACAGTTTTAGCTGTCGACTTTCCTCCCACCCTAAATGCTTTTTTTTCCCCCCACCCGCCAGGTCAACATGCCATTGTTGGTGATTCAGATCCGTCTGACTGTTTGTCCAGCTTGGCACATGATTTTTGAAGTATGCAAATTTTGTACTATGCAAATGCAAAGTTTGCTGTCTTTTTGTAAAGCCTGATATAAAAATGGTGAAGCAAAGGCAACAATTTAAAAAAAACAATGCTAATTTAAACTGTGATAACATTTGAGTTTTAAACTCTTTAAAAGTGTTTCCTTTGACTGATTTTTTTTTTTATTTAACATTTTTCTCTCGATTTGCAATGACTGACTAATTTAAAGTTACTCCATCTCCCATTGCACAGGTTATAGATTGTATGTTAGAGTCGGCAGTGTGAAGCTATATTTGCAGTCTAAATACAATTTACAATTTAAGAAAAAGCTGAATTCTCATGGCAGTTTGAGTGAATACAACATCTTACATATACTTAAATACTAAGATCCTTGGTTTATCAGGCACTGTGCTCATAGCAGATCAGATTCTGTTGTTCACTGATAATGATGACTTACTTCACAACAGCGGTGCCATTTACACCATGTCAAAATATCTCATTCTTTGCAAAACAGAAAAAATTGTTCTTCCACACAGAAACCATCGCTGGCAGTGCTCAGTGCAGATCAGTGTGTGTGTGTGTGTGTGTGTGTGTGTGCGCATTTAGGAGTTCCGTTCATTAGCCGCTCTTCAACACCAATGTAAAATGTTTCAATTGATTTAGATTTTCCCCTTAAAATTGACATGTTTCAGTGGGATGTGAATTGAAACTAATTTAAACCTGAAAACCGGGACGTGAATTAAAATATCAGTACTGTCAAAGCCTAAAGAAGGTAAAACGAGCAAGATGGTAAGGAGGCTTTGGAGAAAAAAAAAAAAAAGTTGACAAAAACAACAAGATCCGGCAGCAGATGTTTACTTTGCTAGCAGAGGTCCAAAAGGCCTTTGAGAGGTGTGATGTAGTCCGTAAAGCACCTTGGTTTTTTTAGGGAGGCTGGGATGGAGTTTTCAAAGCTGCGATGGTCTAAACAAAAAAAACTTCAGGTTTTCTCATCCTGCCCTTGAAAATGTTGGTGGTGATAGGAAATGGGTTGCAAGTTGGTGACATGACCAATACCTTTGGTCACGCCCTCCCTGAAGAGCACCTTAGCCCCCACCTTCAAATATTCAGGGTGTTTGATGAACTTGAAGAGAACCACTGCTTTTTCGCCTGTCCTCAGCTCCTCCTGTAGCATAGCAATATAGTAGGAAGAAATAATGAAAGCAAAGAGCATTATTAACAGAGGTAATTGGTCACTACAGTATAAATTGATATTTTTTTATCCTGCGCATGAATAAGAATCAAAAAAGAAGTAAAAGAAACCATTTTCACTACCTCCGCCCCTTTTTAATTTTTTTTTAATTTTTTTTTATTTATAATAATACTTTATCAGTACAAACATGTATTATTTACATATTATGAATTTATTTACATTTGATGCACAACTCAGCTCCACCCCGTCAATCCTCCTGGATTACTATATATATATATATATATATATATATATATATATATATTTACCATAATCACCTCTTCCTCCACCATCCATTTTCCAACATTTCTTTTGTTTTGTGAAATTTCTTCAAAATTGCTTATATTTGTGCTTTGCCTTACTAATGTGATTCCATAAATCAACCCCACAAATACCCAAATTATATGTAGAAAAGAGTTTTTAAAATTAAATTGACCTCAAATTTGACCCCCCGGCTCTGTCAGTTAACATTTGTTGAATGTTTCCTGGAAGTAAACGGTTTCGTCTTCCTTTGAAGATAATATTAGTTGTTTTATATTTAACCAGATCTCATCATTTTAGTGAATAGAAACCTTCAGTGCAGCTACAGAATAACCAGAAATACAAAAAACTATGCATAGTAAAAAAATATAAAAATATATGTATACTGTTTTTGAATACTTTTTAAACACTTCTCAAAATAGCTTAGTGGATTAACTAACCTTGCCATAGACGGCTTCCACTGTGGCGGTCTGTCTCACATTTCCAATGTGCACAGTAACCTGGAAGCCTTTGTGGAAGGTCTTGGCATGGAAAAGAAGGACAATCTCAGCCTCAAACATCCAGCAGATAGTAGGATCCATCTCTGGGCTCACCATTACCATACCCTGCCAGTGACAAATCAGAATCATCTTCAAATATAGCATTGTGTTTGTTGAGGCGACTGACACAAATCTATGTAAACTAACTAAATGATGTATTATTACAGTAAACCGTACAGACAAATCAAACATGAAAGATGCCTTTCAAACAAATCGCACAATAGAAACCATATGTAGGGTCCCACCTTGCGTAATAGTGAGCGGTCGAAGTTTCCCAGAGCAAGCGTTGCAGCCTGGCCCGCCCTGAGTACCCTGCACGCCGAGCGGTTTCTTTGGATGCTGCCAACGGTCAGCTTGTGGAACTGGCCCAACTCTGTGGGCCCTACTACAAGATGATCCCCCTCGCGACATATTCCACTGAACGACCAGAGCCGAAAAATAGGGTTAAGGTATTGTCCTCAGGACATTTTGCTTACTTAAAACAGCCATCTTCCCAGACTGACCTGTACAGAGTGCCTCCTACCACTGTCCCCACTTCTGGAACTGTGTAGATCTCATCCACCTGAAGAGAAGCCCACAGTCATGAATCAAATCAAACATATATGCACCATAGGGAGTGTGTGTATCGCAGCCAGCTGATTACACATTTGCAACGATGTTGGACTTACTTGAAACTCTGTGAGCTGTTGCATAAGCTCTTCCTGCTCTTTGCTGTTGCTGAGAGGAGGGATGATGTTGAAGAAGACCTTGAGCATGTCTAAGCTTTCACCAGTCACACTGGATAAGGTGAAGATGGGTGTGATGCTGCCAAGGACAAGACAAACATCAAAGTTGATTCCCATTTTCCAACATCTATTGCAGCTAGTAGCATGAAACAGATGTGACAGCAAAGGAGAACAACACAAATAGAGTTTGTGCATTTGGAGTCACACCTGGGCGACTGGGCAAACTGCTGTGCTGCTGTGACTGCATCGTCGGTGCTGGCAACAACCATGGGCACTTTGTTGCAGCCTGGCTGTTTCAGGACCCGCTCTAGCTGCCGCACCGTGCGCTCCACAGTGGCTCGGGTGCAGAGGTCTACTTTGCTGATAACAATGAAGATGGGGACCTTCAAGGCCATGGCGAGACCCAGATGTTCTCTCGTCGTACCAGCTGAAACATAGTGAGGAGAAGTGGGACATGATAATTAAGTAGCAGTTTGTTTTTCACTACCTTCAGCTAGTTAAGGTGCTCTTCAGTTTAGCAAACAAGCAGAAATTGATTGAGAGCATCTGTGAGGTTAGGAAGAATTTCCTTTCCTGTCCAAAATATCTAATTATCCAGAATAAAAAGTTAAAACTCCTATATGTAAAGTAACTTATAACTAAGATGGCAGTGGATTATCAATGATGGCGAGTTCTGTTTACTTATAAACAAAGTTGAAACCTGTACCAAAGTCATATACGCAGCAGGGTATTTCATGGGTCTGATATCGCTCCAGATTTGTTCCATGTTACCAAAACATTCCAGAGTGCTGATACAACCCAACAGTCACTTAAAATACCCAGATCTCTTGTCAGCTCTGCAGCAGTGAATCCATTTGTAGTACATGTTGGGCAAACACAGACAGTTCTTTATTCCTCAATTCAATTCTGACTGCAGATAGTATTTATAAGAAAACAAGTAAATCATTCCTGAAAGTAAAGATGATTACTCGCCTTTGACTTTCAGGCTTGCTACCCACGACCCAATGTGATCCCAATGCTTTACAAGGATCCATTACTCTGTTTCATAATTAAAGCTGGAGCTCATGTTCTGTCCCATCTACGGCGTAGTTAATATGGCGTTCGTTCTTCACCTCATTTTAGCTGGGGTTTTTTGTTTCAGAGCAGATGTAAACACAACGACAGACAGTGCAACAATTTAGAAAAGTGCACTGCATGTAAATATGGTTAAATGATAAGGGATGCACATAAATATGACTGAGTTGCTATAACTAACAATAGTGGATGGTTGATTGGATATAGGTATTAAATTTACATCCAGAGCAAATAAAAAAAGAAAACCAACTCACTTAAATCCAGCAGGAGTTGAACCCTAACCGTTTCACTCAGATGCTCAGCTCTTAAATATGACCTCTGCTATTTGCAATAGGGACACTCTGCAGGTTTACCAACTTCATGTGATTTTTACCTTAGAATTCTGCTTCTGTAACTAGACAGAGTGTCAGTAAAATCCGCTTACAGCACTCTCATCTGTATCTGCATTTCTAGCAAAATTCACGCCTTCAACTAAACACAGAGATACTGTGCCAACTTCTCTGTCTGTGTAATTAGCATGCCAGTTCTGGTTTCACAGTGCTTCTTTCCTAGATGCATGCTTATTGCTCCCAGTCTAATTGCTTAGCAAAAGTTTAACAATATACTAATACATAATTTACAGATATTGATGCTGTGCTGAAGTTTTATGGACATAGGATTATTTTATGGCTACTAAAGCTTAATCTGTATTTTTTCTTCTTCTTCTTTTATCGATTTGTTTGCAGGAGCCCGATTTGGAGTGAGACCAGACACATAACTATGTTCTGTGTCAAATAGCTTTTTTAAAATGGATGCTGCTGGAGATATTTTGGGACCAGCAAAGTTGTGGAGGGTGGAAGCAGAGATGGGTGTTGGAAGGCGGATATGTCATGTAAGCTCAGATGCTACATAACTGCAGAGTCATACGTAACAACTCTGTATGTGTGAGTCGGGTTATTTTTAACTGCGTCACGGAAATATGTGTTAACCATGTAGCAGAGCTACTCTTTACTTGTGTTGCCTGAACAAGTTATGCAAGCTCAGCGTACATTTTTAAATGTATAAGAATCAAATGATTGTAAAGTTTAGTGAATATAAACGTACCAATGCCAGTGTTTGCGCTAACGACCAGCATAGCAAAGTCTGGACAGTAGCTGGTGAGGCCAAAAATGGTGGTTTTCAGGTACTTGTGGTGACCGGCCAGATCTATGAACGTGATCATTTTAGAGGCACTCTCACAGATCTCCTCTGCAGTGCGAGACTCGCTGTAATTTACAACCTAGGAAAAAGTGAAGGGAGATATGATTATATTTCATGATTCTGCAGCCTATTACATTTTGGTTTGATTAACGAGCTAAGTAGACATTAATAATACCCTTGACATTGGTCGTTTCTCACCTCTCCTTTGCTGTTGAAGCCGAGGATCTCAAAGCTGATGCTTGATGTGCGCCCAGTCTGGATTTCATGCAGGTGCCTGAAGAGGTTGAGTCTCGCTCTTCCCCGACCGTTGTCCAGCTCACCTTGTGTTAAAACGCCCAACAGAGTGGACTTACCAGAGTCCACGTTACCCAGGACTGCCACTCGTAGGTCTAAGAACTTCAGAGGAGGAAGAGCAAGGAATACGAGTTAAAAAGAAACGGTCAGATAATAATAAAAATAAATAAACAAAAAGTTGATTAAAAACAGAATGCATTTCTAGAAGCTGAACTAACCTGCTGATCATCGGGCACCTTTCGTATGAGAACTTCAGCAATCTTCCGAGGAATATCAGAGTCGTATTCTACCTCTCGTTCTCTAAGAACTGCAATGTCAGCTCCCACTCTATTAAAAACAATTGTAGAAAAAGAAAATTATAGAACTTAAATTCTATCAAATTGTATCACAAAAATATTACATATATTTTATTCTGGAAAGCAAAATTTTGTTTGTGTTAAGGGCAGCAGAGAATTAAATGATGCACTCATTCCAAGTACTGACTGTACAGTCCTGCGGGAATAAAATTACGATCTGGAAATGCTTCAATGGATCAGCTGTAGCCTCTGTAAGTCTACGTACCCAAATACAAAGTAAGCAGGCTATACTAATATACTAAATGTTCAGATTATTATCATAACACATTACATGGACATATTTCAAGGTGTAAATGCAAGGAAACATTAAGGTAGAGTGAATAAGGTAGTATGGAGAGATCCTTCTTACACCTCGTCCACTTCCAACCACAAATACAAGATCTTGCGGAAAATTAATACTTTATGGACTGACATACAATATTTAACATTCACACGATGCCCCAGTAAACACGTTTAGGGCCAAAGGTTGCACAACAACATATTATTGCCCATATGGTTATGCAAGCATAATAAAAGCATAGAATAAAACAATTCATCCAGGACTCACTTCTCGGCCAGCCTATGGAGTGTTTTCAGCGATGCTCTCATGTCCTCCTCTGACAGTCCCACCAGCATGCCATTGTCCTCGACACCTATTTGATAGACGGCTTCGCCTCGACCCTCCTGCAGTCGCCATTTCATTTGTGTTGCCAGGTGCTCAAAGCGGTTTTGTGTTGGGTTCACCAGCTTTAGCTAAAAATGACAAAAGCTTTAGAAATTATTGCTCGACCTAAAGCCAATCTGTAAAAGTTCACAAATCAAACGAGTTGTTGAACATTAGTAACAGACAAACTAATACATAAAACTTAGGTTTAGTGTAGGACTGGAGCAAATGTTGAGTTACTAAAAATAATCCTGCTAATCCACTCGGCTGTTGTGTTTCCACAGAGAGGCTGCACCTGTGATTCTTCTGAAATATTTCTCTGTTAGACTTCTAACTACGTGATTATGAAACAACAAAAAAACAAGTACTGCCAATTACATGGCCTGACGTACATCAGTCATTTATGAAGTATTCAGTGACCTGCTCCGGTTTCTTTAAAGAAAACCAAAACATAAAACAAGGTTCTTGCTTACCTTGTATTCTATGTTTCCCTCTTCAGCCTGAGAGATGGGACAGTAAAACAAAGAGAGACAGAAGAGGAACAAATGCTGTCAAACAGAGAATTGCAACATTTGTTCAAAGATAAAGAGAAAGCCAATCTGACTGAATGAGCAGTAAACACCAGGCTGTAAATAGTCTGGCAATGACTGCTAAACCATAGCTGCCCTTATTATACATGTCTCTTCTATACCATTAGGAGCAATGTTCAAAACCAATGGTAATTAAAGTCAAGTGCAATTACTTTATGGGACAAACACTTTATGATTACTGCAATACAGCTGGTTATATTCAGCTGATCTGAGGCTGAAGGCAATAAAACAGGTGTTAAAAAAGAAAGGGAGATGGGCACAAATACAGATTAATTTAAAGTGCAACTTGTTTGCTAATGACTTTCAGTAATGTCTAGAAGTTAAAGACAAGTCCCTCTGTGTTTATTAACTCCGTGTTACTACACATAGACACATCAATATCCATTGGTTGTTTTTAATTTGTATAAATAAAGTCACTGGGAGCTGTAGGAGTTGGACCGCCTCCCTTATTTACAAACACAGCTGTTCCTCTTGTAGGCTAGCTAGCCCACTGCTAGAATAAATAACTTAAAGAAAACATGATAAAACCATTAATTGCGCAATGCAACTCTATTATATAATAAACAATGAGTGAAAATCTGGTCACTTTGACCCAACACAGACCGCTCACATGCTCTCTTTTGTTCACTACGTGTCACTAGTTTCAGATAGAAAAGTTAGCCATACAGGAAATAACAGAAAACATTTGCGCTTCTGTGCAGTGGGAGCCAGAAGGCATATATTTCCTGTTTGTTCCTTGTTTTTCTAGACTTCTTTTGTGTTTCTCATAGGACTTCATTTCGACTCGTTTAATTGCACTGTATAGATTAACACCAGCCTTACCTCTGGGGGTAGATACGGGGTGTTATTGCTCGGTTTGAAGTTGCGAGGAAATCGAGTTCTTGCTTTCTTGTTCTTTGCACCGGTCTTTTTCGAGACAACCCCGTTGCCATTTCCTGGCTTGTGGTTAGACGTAGATCCCTGAGACCCACCGGAGCTGTGCCCGCTCGCTGACCCAAATAACTCCGACACCAGCGCATCCATCGGCTTCTTTAGGACCGAGCTTGCTAGCTTACCTCAGCCTGTCTAAATATGCTGCTGTAATATGGGGGAAAAAAAAAAAAAAAAGCATCTAGGCCAGGCATGTGTGCGCCTAGATTTTAATAAGGTCACACTTCTGATTACCGATTACATTCTCCACAATATTAGCAAAGTCTCGGCTTCCCCCAAAATCTTCAAATCGAACAATAACACCAGCCCCGACCCTGTAGTGCAGTATCGTTTTAAGTTTTCAGCTACCTACGTCACAATACGAGAAGCGTTTAGGTGCGCTTGATATAATACACCGTAAAGCGCGAGTGAGCGGCTCTTTTTTGTTTCGGCTTCCGCAGCACTTTATGAAGGTTAAACTCCGCCCGGCTAACTGGAAAGATTCACAAAACATTCTCAGATGGGTGTACCGTGTTGCGAGGCTTTGCATCAGACGAAACCGGAAAGTACCTTTTGTTTACAAAAGATTCTGAAAGTTACAAATGATTTTTTTTTTTTACCAATAAATGGCAAAAAGAGATTACAAATGGCAAACCACACTAGTGGCCATAGCAAAAAATAAATTTGAAAACGCTGTACATTATGCCTCATTTCTTAATTTGTGCTTTATAAGGGTGTGATGACATGGATATATATTATGAATTTTTAAAATGCTTTACTTATGTAAATAAAAATGACTATTTCTCGCTTGAAGAATAAAGAATAAGAACAATTTATATTTAAAATATGTGAATAGTATTTTAGTTAATATGTTTCTAGGATTATTCGAATTAAACTCCCCTGTTGAGTATCAAAACTATTGAGCAATACTTTTGTTCTAAAGCAGTGTCGTTGTGTGAGGACCAGCTCAGGACCTATATATCTGACATGGATCCATAGTAGACACGGCGTTGTTGAGGATGGTGAGGGGAGGAAGTGAGGTGGGTTTTCTTTGGATCTCCACCTCATCTCCACTGTATAATGAGAGATATTAGGTTTATAAGACAAGCAAAAATAATCACAATGACAATCAAGGTCGCTGCTGGAACTGACAAGGTCACATTATTCAGGAAGTCTTGACTCGTCTCCCCTGGTGGCTCCTATATCCATTAATGCCTTAAAACTAAAGCAAACCTACATGTCAGTGTCAAGAGAAATAATTTCAGAGATGATGACATTTGACCAAATGACACGTTTTGTTAATGACTCATCCTGCCTTACAGAATGAGTCACTAATACGCAAGCCAGTCATATTTTGAAAACAACTTTTGGATTTCACAGATAACTGTTTATGGCTATAATGTGAAAGTCTAGGAGGTAAAATTTCACGGTAATTCTGTGTTTTATTTCACACTCTCAGGTAACAATTGATAGGTAAAACAACAAAAGTTTTTCATGGCTATATAAGTCAGAAGTTGTGTGAGAGCCAACAATGTAATAATATTCAAATAACTAAAGCTGTAAAAAAGTAAAAGCATTGTACTATATGAGAAATTTTCCACCAGTTTTTATGTTCATTATATGATAGTTACTGTTTACACAGTATAGTAAGTTATATTTGGTTGTTTGCTCTTTTGCTTGTGTTTAAATTGAATATAATGTGTGGTATCGATGATCATGTGTCTTTCCTGTTGATTACAGATTAATGGTTTAATTTTTTTTTATATATTGTTTTACTGTATATATTGTGTATATTGAGATTTATTAAAAGTAGTTTGTTTTTAACTGCCACTCCTTGTTAGTGCAGAATGTATGAAATTTGAGAGAGGGCCAGCCTACTGCCTTGAGTGAGATGAATTCTGGCATTTGTGAAACTCAATTCTGATTGGTCACAAATCCTGTGATGTTGGGGCTCAACCCATTCCTTCTTGACTGAGAGAAGTGTTTGGGGATTTCTAAGTCTTTCTTTTTTTCTGTAGCTTTCCCAAGCTCTGCATTCCAACTCAAAGCGCCTCTGTAGCTGTTCCCTTTCGCCCACCATGAGCTTGGTAAGCTTGCTCCTTGTTGGACTGCTTCACCAGACCACGATGGCCGTCCGAATGGATAAACTAGCAGATCACAAGATGTGCGGAGATGCAGAATGTTCATGTAAGTCAGAACATTACTTACAGAGCTGTTAATTATATAGAATTGTAATGTTGAAACTACACTTAAATCAATAATCAAATGACACATAGTTTATGTAAGTTATGTTTTGTCTTTGCTTCATAAGATGTTCTTTCAATGGCCACAGCTCTGGATGACTTCATGGCTCCTGACTGCAGATTCATCAACATTAAAAAGGGTCAGATGGTTTATGTGTATTCTAAACTCATACCACCAGATGGCGCTGGAGTATTCTGGTATGGAAGTGTAGGTGCACATTTATTGAAATCCACATATTAGCAAGCTACACAATTAAATCCTATTGTTGCCAAATATGTTATAACTTATTACATATTTTCTCTTGTAATAAGTGCTACATATAAATAAATGTGTTTGTTTTGTTATTTTTGTTTCAGATTAAGTGTACAGTAAAATATGTGTTACTGTACATTTAGACTGTAATGTTGTGTTTTCTGCCAGGTATACAGTGAGCGGTATGTGGACCAGATGGGTAGAACGGGATATTTCCCTGCAACTGTGGTGAAAGAGACCAGGACGTTTACAGACAACACAGTTCGGAAGCAGACCACTGTGAGTGTCTGTCTTTCATTTAAATATTTCCTGTTTTTTTTTTTTTTTTTGGTTTTTTTGAATATATTGTGCCTTTAACCTAATATTTTGTTTCATTTTTAGGATATGGACTTCTATTGTGATTAGTGGACAAGAGACTGAATATTTTGGAGTTTCCCTTTCATTATCCTGTTTTTTTTTTTATAAAGAGCACTCATCTCTATCAAATTCATTCATCATGTATAAAATAATCTGATGGATTGCATTTAGGAAGATAACTTCAGCTTCTTCTCTCTTTGTAGCACTTCTTTCTACTTTTGCTGTTTACATAAAATTTAAAGTTCAAGTATTTTTGTTTTTTTTACATAATAAAAAAATATATGTCACTTCAATTGAAAAACAATAAAGGAACAAATTTCTTTTCAGAGATGGGAATTGGGTAATTTTCTATTTCTGTCACATTGTAGATATATTATAAAATTCAAAATGCCATAATTAGCATTAGCTAATTAGTAGCCTTTATGCTGAATAAATCAGATTCCGGCTTTTACATGAGATGTGTAATGATAATTATACAACCTTGCTATGTATCCACATGAGAATGTTAAAGTTAATAGTTATGCAGTACAAAGATGTCATGACTGTTGTGGACAACAAAGGAAAGGCTCCAAATCCTAGCACAGACAATAAGACAGACACAAATGTTAACTCAAAAATGAAATAATAAGTGTATAGACATATGTTACAAACAGTTATTTTGACACATAGGAGAACTACACACAGGCAACAACTGGAGCAAAATGGCAAAGAAAACTAAAGACTGGCAGACGGGAGATTCAGACAACAGAAAATAAAGTAATAATACTAATTTATTCATCACTTTGTTAATCCATATCCCACATTATTTCAGTTTGTTGACAAGAATTCAATGGTTTGTTAGAGGTAATTAGTGACTAAACAGAACCATAAACACCATGGGACACAGCAGACATACTAGGTTTCTCTTTAATCCATCACCTGAAAGGGAGAAAGAGGATACCGCAACTACTACCATGACAAATCTACCAAGACATGACAATCTACCTAAATTAACAGGCTGTGGAAAGAGCATTAATCAGAGAAGCAGTCAAGAGTCCCATGATGAGTCTTGAGGGGCTGCAGAGCTCCAAGCAAGAGGTATAATCAGGGAACAGAACATCTGCTGCTTGTACCCTCTACACATCTAGTCTAAAATTGGTAAGAAGAAAATCTGTTTTAAGCCAAAATCATAAATTGTTATTATGTCATAAAATGTTGGTGACATGACAAACCTATGGAAGAAGGTGCTCTGAGTCTGAACCTTTTGGGCTACAAGCAATTGAAATCCATCTGGGAAATTATGTTCGAAGAAGCTTTCCTTTTAGTCTGATTGAAACTGAGCTATTTTGCAAATAAGATTTTGTGAAAACTTTCAATTTATGGATGTGCAAAGCTCACAAAGATATACCCAAAAAAGAGACCAACTGCTATAATAGCAGTGTAAGGTGGTGCAACAAAGCATCGACTTAGTGTGATGAAATACACATTTTTAAAAGATATTTGTTAAAGAAAAGAAAAAAAAAACTAGTAGAATTTGCCTTCCATGCTCCAACTATGCTCCCATTTGTGTTTTTGAATAAAGTGTAGCTAGAATTAATTAAATTGAAGCATCTGATTTTAAAGTGATGAAATGTAGAAAAGTTCAGAGAGGAAGGAATACCTTCAGAAGGCACTATAACACAAACAATATACTAGAAATAAAACAGCATCCCTATAGAAATATTGAAATGTCAGAAGGTTTAAGATGTATAATTATCCTTTCCCCAAGATAATTACTTATCAACTTGTTTGAGTGCACACATGCATCAGTCATGATTAAACACAGCCTGACATAATGTTGCTTTTCAGGTTGTTCCCAAATGAAGATTAAATCTCTCTTTTTATTGGTATCTCATTTGTGTGTGCAACAGCACCAAGCCAAATATGATCCTGAATTTAAAACCTTAATAAAACCTCCCTTAACTGCATCAGTGGGTGTTAAAAAGACAATCTTGTTTCTTTGTCATATCACAAAACTTTATGTGACAACTGCTTATTCTCATTAGTTTCTACCAGCATGGCTTGAGGCACTCTTGGAAGGGACAGCTTATAGGTTTAGGAAACAGGGCTGTCACATGCAGTATCGATCTTCTCCTGTTCCCTTTCTGTTGAAATCAATAAAATGCATTAAACGTCCTCCCGCAAATGTCACTCTGCAGAAACACACCTGAGGCATGCATGTCTATGGAATATTTGATAAAAAAAAAAACAAGGTAACAAAAACAGCATACCTCACCATGCAAGACTTTTGAAACAAATTGGGATCATTAAACGGTATTCAAAGAAAAGTGATTACTTCGAGTCGTCCAAAAGAGGGCGAAAGCTCAGCATCTTTTCTGCTGATTGCAAATTGAGGTTGAGCGTGTGCTTGGGCGTGTGTGTGTGTGTGTGTGTGGGCATGAAAAACAGACACATCACAGTAAGTTAAGTCAATCTTTCAGGAGACAGCTGTAGCTTTTGGCTGTTGCCATCATTATGGGCAGGAGTACTGTGGCACAGGAGATTGATGCATGTCCACGCTCATAAGTGTATGTGTGTGGATTTACTGCGTGAGCTCAAAGGAGCAGCTGCAACACACAAGCTATGGCGGATTTTACCCTCTCTCTCCTTTTCCATCCAGTGTCATACTCACACCCACAACTCTACTGCCGGCAGCAGAGACCTGCTGGTCTGCAGCATTTCAGACGGAAATTTTAGGCTAACGAAACATGAGTCCTTTGCTTCATAAGCCCAAAATCTCTTTCTGTTTATGATAATTAACAGAGGATCATTTCACAAACAAATAAAATACTCCAGGGAACTGAAAAAAATACCCACTCTGTCTAAGTTGATTCTGAAACAACATCACCTACCTCAGATTTAACTGCGAATCTATTTGAATTAAAGGGAATGAAACGAAGATAATTTAAAGTGCAAACATGCTGTGAATCTCCAAAGACAGGATGAATCAGAATAAGTATTTTTTATTTATTTTTTTGTTTGAAGCAGCTCAATTCTTTTAATGAGCAAACAAGCAGCATTGTTCCCCTGAGAGAGAGAGAAAAAAACCCATATTTACTCAGGACAATGACAGAGCTTATTTGCTTTTCTGAAATGTGATGGAAGAGTTTCTATTTTGTGCACCTATTCTTGACTTTCACTGAATCTGGTTTTGTCTTCAAGGTGCTTTAACAATGGAATTTGTCAGCTCCAATTATCCTCATGAATGTCAAGAAATGCCAGCTCTCTGCCCAAGTGATTTAATCAGTCAATCAGTCAGCATGAATCTGCTGTTAAAGCTTGACGTGGGGCGGCGCCCTCTAACCTGATTGATGGTGTCAACTCTTCAAAATGTATTTGTCAATCTAAATTTGCTCTAAAGGCGTGGGCCCATGGAAAAAAGCATGTTAAACTACCTTGCAAAGGAATCTATGATCTTGAATGTATTCAGTGTATATTTGAAATGTGGGGGGAAAATGACTGATGTTTTATTTCTTTTCCTCAAATAAAAATCTGGTATTTTAATTTATCTCCATTACATAATAATTTGTAGAACCAATAGTAGCACATTTACTCTCCAAACAAAGCTGCAAAGCTCTTTTAGTATGTCTATGTAAAGTTTGCAAATCTATAGAATTATTTTTTGTTCCTTCTTTGCAAAAATGCTCAAGCTTATTCAAATTGTAAAGCATTCGTAGACATCAATGTTTTTTACTATATGTGTGAAGCTGATATCGGATTAATTCATTCTTTTTTTGTTCCACTTCTGATCATTAGTTAAGGCAAGGCAAATCAAGTCAAGTCAACTTTATATAGCATATTTCAGCCAGAGACAATTCAAAGTGCTTGTACAAAAAAGTTAAAAACAACATACAAGAAGATAAAAAAAAACATGACAACAGATCATGATTAAATATATTTTTCAGTATCCATGTGGATAAAATGTTGATTACAATATACAAATGACTTCTACTAATAACTTATATCACCATTATTAGTTTTTACTTTGGTTAACTTCCTGTTTGAATTGTGATGCTTTTGTTCTGAAGTTCCGGTAGTCACGTAACAAAATGTGAGAGAAAGGTCAGAGAACTGTGCATACTTTGTCAAGCACCATATGTGCACTATTGCCATATTTAAATGACAGGTGTTGGTGCAGCTTGAACAATTTCATTTTCTGACATTGTCTTTCTACCATTGGTGTTTTCTCTCTGTGTCTGTACTTTATCTCTGACTCATATAATTGCTTAAGTAAGTGTAATTCCCCCAGTTTCTCAGTCACACAACCACACAACCTTTTATTTCTTGTGAGCTCAGCTGTCCAAACAGATCAGTATTGCCCCAATCAGCATTTGACTGAACTTCCCATACTGATGTAAAGAAGATGTTTTAGATCCTGCACCTGTTACAAAATGTAAAGGATGTGCACACCTTTGAAGTTGTAATAGGTTCACGCAACCTGCATTAAATCCTTCTAGATCAATGATGTAGCAGAAACAAAATTGCTGTGGGCGAAAATGTGGATCATTTACAGACAGACTGGATATTCACGACCTTTTTTCCTCATCTCAACTGCCACTAATGTTTCTGTGACACTTGAATAAACCCGTTCCTCTCCTAGAACTGTGTTCTCACCTTCTCAATCAGAAAAAAACAAAACAATTCTTCGCTCCTTTTGTTTTGCCTGTCACCATGGTTACAAAAGATTCAGGCTGGGCATTTGTCAAACAACAAGTCCTGTGTAAGGCGGCCTTCAGCTATGAACCAAAAGAAAATTAATTTAGAAAGTTTTAGCATGCCTATTCAGGTCTTTTAAATTTAACTTTTTTTTTCTTTTGGCCAGAAGATTATTTGGTTTCAAAAGAAATCATTTATTCCCCAGTGAATAATAATGAGGTCTATGTTGTTTGGTATTAAAAAGCCCTGTGTAATCTATTCAATTGAATATTTTGTTGATTAACTTCTTTTATCCAAATTGCCAAAATAAAATGCAGGCACTACATAGTCTATTTTGCCAGTTCATTGCAGGATTTGAATTGAATTGAATTCAGTTAATTTGCATAGTGCTGTGTCAGAGAAAATTTCATCGTAAGGTGCCTAAGCAAATAAACGATCCTATTAATATGCAGTGTTTTACACAATGCATATGTGAATGTTAACTTCTAACACCCCCACTGCATTATACACTGATGTAGCCACTAACTCAGCCAGGTTTATCTTGCAAATGAGAATTGAGCATGACCTGCTAACAGCATATTAAGCTCCCCTAATTACTTGAAGAAGTCATGGTGATTTTATGTTTGTCTATCAAAGTAGCCTCTGGTTGTTACAGTAATAAGACATGCTATGCATGGGTAACCTTGCTGCACTCTTCCTACATCGTTTATTTTCCAACATTATGCAAATATGTCCAATGCTCAAATCTAAGTAAGTTATTATTATTTTTTTAATTCCAACCTAAGTCTGATACATTTGAAATAATTGAACAAAAAGTACCCAAGGAAATGTTATTTAAAAGTGATGGCTCAAAGTCTGTGTTCTTTCTAACAAAGTTATTGTCAGTCACTCAGGTTTTGTGGCTTTTTCTCTTTTCCAACATGTTTAGTTTGTTCACTGTATTGTATGTAGTGGTTATTTAACTTTTTTTTTTTGCAACCACAGATTAGTAATGCATACATATTTACTAAACCTGTGACTAAACACATAACCCTTGTGGCAAACTTAACAACATTTCACAAAAGGAGAAAAATTATTACAATTGAAAGTTAAGTTGATGCTCTTTTTGACATAGATCTGATGAAAGTCATACTTCTTTTCATGAACATTGTAATCTAGCATTACCTCCTTTACTTCCATTTAGAGTATTCACATGGCACAGTTTATACTTTCTAGGAGACATTGGAAAACTTCTAAATTGTATCATCAAATGTAAATCCCTGGGCTTTTTTTCTGCTAAGGCTGGTGAGCTATGAATAGACAGAGTGTTTGTCATGACAACCAATTACCCATTACAAAAGCAACAAGGCTAAGTAAGGCAATTAAGTGGTGAAATAAAACTGTGTTGCAGTGCATTGCTGCCTGCAAATGCATGTGTGAGGTCAGTAAAATATATTCTCATATAGTTTAAGCAAATATTTATGCTCTGCATATTTTCTGTTCTTTCCTAACAATCTAAACCACAAATACAATGATAGTCTGCTGCTTTTCTGTTGTGTAATTTTATTTTATTTTTTAACATAATTTTTCACCCACACACATTATTTGCTGGGTTCATTTGTTAAGCGAGTAATTCAATTAAAGGGAGAAAAAAGCATTACATGGATAACAAGTGGGAGGAATGGGCTTCAGTAGCTTTTAGATAAGGGGTTGTTCACACAAAACAAAGGAGCTAAGAATAACAAAATTCTCCCAGTGAACAGATATTGAATGCATATTTAGCTTTTAAACTTTATAGTTCTGTTATCACTGTGGATTGATGACATTTGATCTTCAGACTTGATAGTTCCCGTTTTAAATGGCAAACTTTAATGTGTGGTGTTGTCAGGCTGTGAAAAGCCGCAGTGTATTTATTAGTTTTAATTTTAGTCATGTTTCTTCTTTTGTTTAATGTCGCTGTTAGCACAGCAGAAGGATCTTCATCCAAACGCTATTAGTCCTTAGCTGGAAGGTTATGTACATTATAAACCGAGGAAATGTGTTTTCACCACATCAACATGTTTCTCAATGGCTTTTCTAATAGGCCAAATTGTTATAGCCAGATTTGTTATAAAAACACTTATTTCTTGTGTTAATCAACTTTATTACACTGCTTCATTTTTGGACTCATTTGTTTTAATTTCTTAACATGTGTACTATTACTTGGATTGTTTTCAACAACTGAAGTGAGTCCATCAGAAGCATGTTACCAGGAAAAAAAAAAGTTTATATGTTTATTACTTGTTTTTCCTGCTATATTTTACCATGCCTATACTTTTATGGCATTTTTATGGGCCCAAAAAGTGTCAGAGGAAAAAGCGTCATAACCCGAGTCAATCCTGTTGTTTAAAACCAACTGCCAGTAAGTCTTTCCCGGTTGGCAGGATGTCCTAGAGAGGTAGCAAGCGGTTAAAAGACAAACAGAGTTTGTTAAGCCTAATGGTCCTTGTATTGATTGCACGGGTTATCCTGACAAATCGTACAGTCGTACCACAGCAGAATGCCCAATGAGATGCTCATTCAGGAGATCTAAATGCTTTTGAGCCTGCACTTTTATTGACCCTTGCAGAGCAGCCTGTGCAAGGTTTATTGCACACTCTGCTCCGCAACCAGTTTTTACAATGACATGATGGATGTTTGGTGAAGAGGGAAACGGTGTTCATCATTCACAGCCACACATGACTGGTAATAACAGAGGTGAACTGCTTCTGCATTTCTAAATATTATATTCTGGTTGTAGGATTGGACAATAAAAACAATCAAACTTTATTAAAACCTCTTACTTTTACTATATTACTAACTAGAGTATGTGTCGCTGTACTGGGTAAATGCCTCAGCATAGAACAAAACTAAAGTCCTCTTCCATCAACATGTCATAAGACTTTACAGAATATCACTTGGTAAAGAGTGTAAGAAAACGGATGGATGGATAACTTGGATGCTTTTAAGTCAACGTGGTTACTGATCTACAGAAGGAAACTGTGACCTTCACTAATCACTTGGTGGATTAACTGAGGCTGCATCTCATGTCTTTGCTAAGACCCTGAGCAGAAGTGACGATCTCCATGTTTCCATGAGAGTCAGCTTACGTGAGCTTACACATTAACAACATGGAAAAAATGACTGTCTAAATCTATACCCAATATAATATTCATGACACCTTGAGATGATTTTTTTACTTGACACAGTATCTTTGTGTAGTCATTGCGATTGCTTCTCCACATTCATGGAAATGTTGACAGCAAATCTTTAAGTACCCCTTTCAAAGAAATTCTCCTGTATTAGTCATTGTTTATAGGGTATTTGTTTGAGAAACTAAAGGTTAATGACAGAATTTTGAACATTAAAACATGTAAACGATGTCAAATTGGCCTTACTTCTTTGGAAATTGCCATGTTTACCCTGTATGGCCCAAAAAAATAGGCGTTGTTTACTTTCCTAATGGACTCTGAAAGTGTATAGCACTGTACTGGAGAGAAGCTTGGAAACCTCTAGTATATTATTACCATTATCACTAATGTGCTTTTAAAATGGAAAGAACATCAGAGCCCACTCACAAAGAGACTGATGCGTATGCTGCTTGCGTGATGCTACCTCTTTGTCATCACATCCCTCCAAGGTCATTTGGTCTGCAGTGACATTGACATGACCAATTAGTCTCAAAAAGGCCCATTTCAAATGGTGATCAACAGATTCAAGCATTTTTAAAATTTATTTTAAGTAACCCAATTCGTTGTCTTATATGGGTTGATATGTATTCTTTAGTAATGACATAAAACATTTATATTTCTAGTGGGGCTTAATTTTCATGTTTTATTTTTTGCTTATTTACAGTTTTGGTCAAACATTGATATACAATCAGGAGTGTAAATGTAATAATAAATTTGGGCTTTAAATTGTTTATTTTAGTGATTGAAATTATCTTAGAACCAAAAACTTGGGAAAAAAATGGAAACTCAGGTTTTAATGTATTGTTGATATTTGTCTAATCTACACAGGTAAAGATATAAACACATGCTCATATACAGTTTATATATACATTTGAAAAACAATACGAAGCCTCTTTTTGACTGACATTAAATCATGGTAAACTTTGCCAATTGCGGGTTAATCAGGAGTATTATATTAGCTAAAATGCCTGAATACCAAGAGACATGATGTTTTGTTGTTGCATTATTCATTTTTTTCCTTTTGAGTTGGAGGCTTGTATAAGAGTATTGTGCATTAAAATATTTTGAGAAAGCTATGTTTTTCTGTGAATTACACTAAATACATGATGAATGAAAAATTTTGCACCAATTTTTTGTTTAAGAAAAAGCATAAAACATTACAGAAGTTCTTTTTCATTTGCTTAAAAATTAGAGGTCTGTTTCCATGAAGAAAATTCTGAGTGTCACGATTGACGGGAATTGATGCTTGTCAGGTCAGGGGCGTTTCTTTTCTCTGCTTACAAAGCAAATGAAAGAAAATAGAAAATCTGGCCATGCTGTGGAAAACTGAGGAACAAATTCTGCTCAGATGGATTAATTTGAAGAAAATTTAACTTCAGATAATGTTTTATTTTTTCTCATCAAAATTATGAACAGGAAATGGGTTTGAGATGTTTGCCTTTGGCAGTTTGGAGGCTCTCGGCATGATATCCTTCTGATGGCCATTAACCACTATATTCATAAGATCAAAAGCATTTCTGAATTCATGCTGGGCACCATGGCTTGTCTCAATGTTTAAAATTGCTCAAAAGCAAAGAAAAAACCCTCAGATAGACCCAGATTTTGCAGGATAGACGGCAAAATGTCTTTTATTTACCTGTTCTATGTTTACATTGCTAGATATTCCTATTTTCTTCCATGCTGCTGCTCCCTTTTGCACCTCCTAACCCTCCTAACCCCAAACTGAAATGACACCAGGGTTAAATGTTGAGAAAGAAAGTTAGAAGAGTTATTGTGCAGTAAATACACACACACTCATTTTTGTGGAGGCTTAACAGTTACATTCAAACATGTAAAATGTTTGAAAATATGAACTTAAATACTGTATAGTCGGCCAGTTCCTGTAAACAGAAATATGTCATAGTTAGGCCATAATAAACAATATTATGCCCTGGAGTATCAAAAGGTAAGGCATGTGTGTCAATATCATGGAACATAAATAAACAAAAGTATTTCAATGAACTGAAATTCAAGGCTAGATTTGATAAATGACTCCACAACACAAAACATTAAAAACGTTGACATTTTCTGGCAAACTAAAAGCTGCTAATTCCTTTCAACATCGTGGTGAGTTTGGTAATTAATTGAATCAGTGTGAATATTTATTTAGTTATTTTTTCGGTTCTCTCTCCCCCAATATGATTCATCTCTAAAGCTAATTTACATGTCCTTTTGTTCGCTCCAAGGTGATGCATTAATTAGGAAGTGCTGAATACTCACCTCAAAGCAAGTAATACACAGAGGGGAATAATTATTGTGATTATGCTTAATCTGTGCTCACTCTGTTGTTTTTCTTTTCCAATTAAACCAAATTTAAATTCAGAATAGGCTTTGAATATCAAAGCAGGTGGCTGTTCTCCCTACACCTTTGCTGCTGTTTCTGCAAGAGACTCACAAGCCTTGCTCTGCTTCAGGCTGTAGCGTTATATTGTGGTGGACAGTTTCTTTCATATTGATGATAAACTTTTATAGTTTAGCAATAAATTATTGAGTATGCAGAGACTTACTGTTTCTCTCAGCCGTTTTAGTGCATTTCTCCCCTCACTATTGACATTTCCACAACAGCTTTCTCAAAGCAAGTAGTGCAAACTGCAAAGTCAACCTCCAAATGGAAGTCGTTTGCTCAAAATAGGTAGTTAATTCCTCAAAATCAAGTATCCATGACAATTAAAGTTTCATTACATTGAAAAGATACTCAAATGGCTTTTTTGTGTTTTCATTTTGACCTTTTACTGTGCTTTCCAATGAAGCGACTTGAAATGCTTGCGACAACATTATGCACTTTGTTCACAGCTAATTGAAATCTTCAGTTAAGTTACACATTACTGTGTTTAGTGAGGTAAATGAGTACAAGACATTGAACACTAATGTTCCTTGTGATTCTAATTTGATTACAGTAGTGTGCAAACGTAAAGAACAATCTTCTTCACATCAAACACAACAATCACTCCTTGCATAACGCTGTGCACAAATTTCGACAACATCATCACTGAAAGATAGGTTTCACATGAGAGAAATTGTTCAAATTTATTATCAACATATATAGTTAATTTAATCTGGAGTTTGTGAAGAAATAAAAGCTTTTGAGTGTTGTTTCACACAAAGAATGATCCTCCCTTGGGCCTCCATCAGAACTGCAGGAACATATAACACTTACATGAACAGATGATGGGATGGTGAGGGAGCCTGAGAAAATGTAAATCAATATGGCAGCTAGAGAGAACAGAGTGGTACAAAATACTGGGATGAGAGAAAGAGACACAGAGAGATGAGTTAAATTTAATCTTCCTCAATGCTGCGCTGTGCTTTATAACAAATGGAGTCTATACAGCCACAGAAGCCGGCCATGCTCTCTGCTACATCTCACACCACATTAAGCCAAACATGACTTCCCATTGCCCCTGATCTCCCTTCCAATAACATTGATGGGTGTAGTAGATCTGCAGAAATCAGTGTTTCTGAGTTTGCTGCATTTAAATGTATGTACAGTACATATAAAAAGTCTCTGCAGACTTGTAAAATGTCATGTCTTTGTGATGTGAAAAAATAGGCAATGATAAATCACTTTAAACCGTTTTTTATCTTTAACATCATACATCAAAATATGCTGTATGTACAATTCAACAGACCCCCCCCACCCCCAGATCTGATAGAAAGAAAAATATAAACAATAAAAAGAAGCTGCAAAATCCTGATGCATGAAATATGCCCCACTTTAAACTGATACTTTGTTAATACACCTTTTGATAGAATTTCACCATTCAGTCTTCTTTTGTTGTAATCTTCCCAGGTCAGGTCATTCCACATATTGACAATGTTGCTCACTCTACCTGGTGAAAGTTTTCTAAACTTAATAAAATGTCAGATTTAGTTCTGAACTCTGGCTACTTCTATCCAAAAAATGCCTAATGTTTTAAACTTTTCATGTTACACATAAACCAGACTCATACATTAGCTCATCAGACAGAGAGGCAAGACTTGCTATTTTAGATAAAAACAGATCTCAACCAGGTCGAGTATGAAGTCTTATTGACTCAGCAGGAACTTTGTGACCTGTGGTCATTATGTGCCTCACCATCTGCTATAACCCCACGCTGTCGCTTTCATTCCCAATCACTTTCACTCTCTTACAATACAAATACGAGTTGATTGGAATATTTATCAGTATGAAAATTTCAAGATCGGATTAATCACACAAGTGCCGTCCTGTTAATGTACCACACTGGAATTAGATGAGCTCCACCAACCATTCACAAATGTCGCTTGTGTGTTGGATTTTACAGCTAAGCCCAAAATTATTCATTACCCTGGAAAATTTAGCTTTAAACGTATTCTCTTTCAATGAGCTGAGAAGTTTGCTTCAGCTGGAAAAAATGTAGGTACAATTAAAAACCTATTTTAACTTCTACTTAAAAGGCACATCAATATTTTAGGGCATACTTATTAATTGGATGTACAATTGGAATTAGTGAGTTAAATGTAAGGCTCTTCATTTATGTCACATTTTCTTTATGCAAGTGGCAAGTAACACAGAACCTCCAGATCCTAACAGTCTGTTCTTGTGTCTAAATGCCCACAGGGATAATGTAAAGCAAGAGACACTGTGGTAATGATATGTCATCGTATGTCAGCCCTTTGCCGTAATGAACACCAGTGTTATCACATGGTTTGGAAATCAGTCTAGCTGTAAATGTCGACATCTTATCTCTCAAAGCCAGATGCAGGCAGCAGCTTCCTCAGATACAGGCAGCGAACAGCACAGTGTCACAAAGAATGAGACACTAAAAAAAGGAGTGAATGAAACCATCGGATGAAAAGCTGGTCCATACAAAGCAATCAATATTGCTGTAAGCACAATCCTTGCACTCAAAGAAATGTCGTCACGCAGCACTCGAGCAGTAGAGTTTAGAACTGCCTCTGAAATGTAGCTTAATTGCAGGGAAAGATG
This sequence comes from Alfaro cultratus, assembly GCA_903066825.1. Classification (NCBI taxonomy): domain Eukaryota; kingdom Metazoa; phylum Chordata; class Actinopteri; order Cyprinodontiformes; family Poeciliidae; genus Alfaro; species Alfaro cultratus. Next base: position 24,742 of record CAEFZX010023302.1, on the reverse strand, counting down.
GGGAAAGACTGTTTATTTGTGTCTTCATCTTTTTGTGACACAAACAGAATGTGTTTGAGTCTCTTCTTTTGTTTTGCAGATTTCTATTTGTTATGTGTCTTCTAAGTGCACATGCTCCTGTTAATGCTCTCAAAGACTCATCTTGAAATATGACAAAGTAGGTGCAGATGAGTTATATCCGTTTGCAATCATTAACTATTCATGAAAATGTAACAGCCATAACAGTCCTCTTGGCTGTTTAACTTTTTTTCTTTTAATTCTAACAATGGAAACCCACTACAGCGGACTGAATGGAAGATCAATATCCTTCTCTCTCTTGTCTAGTTGAAAGGTTCGTGGCAAGGGTTCGAAAGGCTTTGTTATCTGTATGTTTCGTGTGTGTGTTTGTGTGTATGTGTTTGTCCATTTATTACTATCTCTTGAGTATCAGGTTGTACCTGCAATCATAAATCTCACACTCTGACTAAAACACTTACAAGCAGCCTGCATCCACTCCTGCCTCAGGCAAATATACAAAAAAATTCAAGATCTGTTTGTCTGTATTCGTCCTTACTTCACAGCAGATGCATGTCCACGCATCTCTGAACCTCTGCACCCTGACACCATAACAGTCAGGGCATCATTTTACAATATAACCTGATCCTATAGAAGGCTTAAGATGAATAATTGCCTAATTTATACTGATTACGGCAATCTAACTGTGATATGTTTGAAAGAGGACATTATCAAAACGTGTGTTTAAATGAAAGTGGGATGCTTGGTAGTCATTTACTTAAAACAGTCAACATAATAAACACACTATTTCCCAAATGAATAAGCTAAGGCTGCTAAATATTAATAAGCTAATGTGTTTGTTTGTTTGTTTTTCAATAGAGATACAAAGGGGAATTATTTAACAACATCTGAATTGAACCTTGTGGGCTTTATGCATTTTAAAAATGCCAGTTTTGGGACTTGAGATATCCTGTCATCATACTAAATGATTTTCACATTTGTCATTACAAAATTTGAGATGTCAATTTTTTGCTTTGTTGGTGTTTTTTTTTTTTTTTTTAGGCAAAATACAGATACTGCAATTTAAAGTCATGTGAAATCAAGATTAATTTACTCCCAATCGCATATTTCTATGTTCTATCAATAACCATGTTAGCATCATTATGCAACGCCATTTAACTGCAACTCTGACAAAAGTAAATGTTTTCTTCTTAATCCTCCTCTACTACTTTACCTGGGTAGTTTTCAACCTGATTTTCAACCAGATTTTTAGTGGCTTCTTGTTGGATCTTTGTCCTAGTTATGTTGTGCTCCATTCATGTCAAGATGAGTTTTGTATCCTTATCCCTCTCAGCATGTCTGTTTGCATATATTTCTTTGGACAGGCACCTTTGGTTTGGGTTTAAATTTAATCATCTATTTTTTTTTGTTCTGGCCTGCTGAATCTTGCTTGCATATGGGTACCGCACTGCAACTATCCATCAAGTTCCCTTAATGGTTTAATGTTCTTTGTCGTACCTGTGAAAGAACACTATTGTGCAAATTTAATATATGAAATGTACCTGTGTTATAATTCATTAGAAGACACATCTGTCTGTAGCTCAAAGCACTACTGCTAAACATCTGGATCCTTACCATAAAAAATCCTTACCATACAGCACTGTTTGTGCAGTCCATCTTTGAACCTGGATTTTGTTATGTTTTTCTGCCTGTTTAATAACTAGTTATATCATATTTTCATTTCTAAACAAAGACATATGAATATAGTTACTTGGCAAATTAAGTGATATTTCACTGCGTCAAATCAGAGTCAGAGTCTTTCTGTGAAAGCGGCAGAGAAATGTGTCTTATCCTTCAGCATTTCTTTACACAGCAGGAGAGCTTTTAATGCTTCCCTGCTTCCCTCTCTGCTAAACAGTTGGCTTATGAAAGGAAAAACCTCACTGGCTCAAAGCTGTAGATATTCTTTGCATACTTCCCATACCTACCTATTCAGATCATGAAGATGATGATGAATAAAACACCCTGATGCGAGTGTTGACTTGTGATATTTTCCATAGATGAGTACTGTTCTGGTCGAGAAGAGAAGAGAAGAGAAGAGAAGAGAAGAGAAGAGAAGAGAAGAGAAGAGAAGAGAAGAGAAGAGAAGAGAAGAGAACAGAAGAGAAGAGAAGAGAACTGTTCTGCCCGGAATAATAAAAACAACAAAACAACATAATCCTGGGTCTGCAGAAAGGCAGGCGTGTGGGAGGAACTCTGGAAGGAGTGTGGAAACCATGATTAGTATCCGCTTATTGAAAATGTACCTTCTTCTATTGCTCTCTTGTGAGCACACATATGACATAATATTTGTGACCATTACACGATGGTAATAGATTAGCATCACTTAAGCCTGGTCACAAAAACATCATGGTAATGAAAGCTTTAAATACAAAGAACAAAACTTTAATGAAGGGACACCCCGTCAGTTGTGGATTGCACAGTTGTGGACCTTAATTTACAAATGAAATATAAAATGTACTTTCATCAATGGAATATGGTTGACCGAGGAACACTAGGCATTATTTTCTCCTAAGCCTAGGTAAAATGCTTCTGCTCTCCGCTTTAAGAGTGACTTAACACAATTAATGTGACACTTGTAGACCATGTCCTGTACATGTGGTGCATTTATTTCAGCTCCAGTCCATCACCTTGTGACTCTCCCAAAAAAAAACTCTAAAAAGGGTTTTACTAATATGTCTTCTTGAAGTTGCAATACTTCCTTTTTGAACTGCTCTTTTCCTTCCACTCAATTTTTTTTTGATATGGATGAATCTATACTTATAGAAAAGTCGGCTTTTGTGCATTACCATCCCTCTGTAGAGGTCAGTTATTGCCTGCTGAACAAACTCAATAACATTTCTGAATTGAAAATAGTTTTTTGTTAGTCTGATGTGATTTCACTGCCTCTAATGTTCTTATATGTTATCTTTTTCAATAAAATGTATTGAATAGATTAATTTTTAAATGTCCTGCTTCTTTGAGATACAACACAATGTAAGTGCACTTTAATAAGAACCCTTTAGAAGCGTTATAGTCTCCTATATGTCTGCCTTCTGCTCACTTACAAATTACAGTCAGTTTTTAAGAGCCAGATGCACATGAATAATGTCATGATTCGGAAAAGATAATCGATTAGAACATATCAGTTCTTAATATGTAATTATGTGGACATTAATCAAAACTCCATGGCCTATTAATCAGTGGAATTCCAATCATCCCCGAGGAATTCTCCAAGGTGCCGAAAAGTAAAGGAAACAATGGTGCACACCCGTCAGAGCCCATTGGTACAACGTCACACGCGCGAGACTGCCCGAGCAAAGAAGGTAAATGAATTACTGGGGAGATAAGGAGGAGGAAGAGAGGCAGAAAGCTGAGGATGCAGCCTGCCCGGATCCACAGCACACAACGCAAGAGCAGCTAGAGCATCTCAGTGAAACACAACTTCAGTGCTCTCATCATCAGCTTCACGACGAGGAAGAGATGCGTTGATCCAACAACACCCCCCACGACTCCCCCCAACCCCGCTCTACATTCTCGTCCTCTTCTACCTTTGTTTCTCCTCCCATCTCCAACGAGGAGCATCCCGCGCACTGACATTTTTTTTTTTAGATTTTTCTTTTTTTTACTCCGACCGACGGCCAGGCAATTTCAAGAGAACTGACAAAAAGCCAGACACGATGTGTGGATATTCCCGCCATGGGACAGCCGTGGGATTTATGGTACTGCTGAACGCGTTGCTGATATTTGCGACGCAGGCTACAGAAGGAGTCCTGACGGACCACCTTTTGGTTCAGTTGCATGAGGACGCGCAGGATGAGGCGCACCAAGTTGCAACACAACATGGGCTCCAGAGTGCACGGAAGGTATGAGGGATACTCGGACTAAAAAAAAAAGTGACGCGCATGCATGTGCATTGGGTTTCGTAAAAAAATAAATTATTATGACCAAAAACGTTCAGAGAAAACATGTACATGTTTGGGACATTTAAATCATTTCCTATCCTCGCAGTAGTTACGAGCTGCCCATTAGACAACCCACTAGTAAGCATCTTTATGTTTTCTTTTGGTTTTACTTCGCTCCACTTTGTAAATTTGATGACGTCATTTCCACTGACATACAGACTGAGGTTTGTGGTTTGCCCACTGGCCTATGGACCAAATTTATTTAGCATTAATGTCCTTTGACGGATGAGGCCCTTAAAGGTATTTTTATGAATAACACAACAGATAATGCATTCTGTAACACAAACAACCAGGTATGCTTTAACAAGCTGAACTTAAATTTCTGTTGCTGTCATTTTATGTGCTCTGCTGCCTTATTTTTAGGATGGTGTTTTGTAAATTAACACAAAAACACAGTGTTATCGCCTTCATTCTCACAAGAAAACTGTACATCTTTATAAATATTCTGGAAAAAAAAAAGAAAAATCGCAAGTGTTCAGGTGTAACATATCAAAGGGCATGACAAGCCTCCTCCAGCAGACCAGTGGAAATAATTCCCGAGGAGTATGTTCCTTGTCACATGTCAAAATAAACGTTTGTGTGAAATTGGCTGTAGCCTCAGTCAGTGAGGCGTAGCATTGGGCAAAACCGTGTCTGCATGAAAATCACACTTTCGCCCCCATCGTTTCTGTTCATTTCACTCATTTTAGTATCATCTGTCTTGTAACTGTGCAGCATCACCACCTCTGAGATGTAGGCACTTGTTTATCTCCTGACATGTACTACCACCCAGGTTATGTAATCTGTGGCTTTATTGGTTCTAATGGGAGTCGCACCATTAAACAATGTTTGTGTTATTTGACTTATCCTCTTTCATTGCCTAATTAACTAGATCAGGCTACCAAACTGGCAATGATCAACCCATTGAGATCGTTAAAATTCCTAATTACGAAAAATAAGTGCAGCGTTTGCTTTGAGGTCAGTTTTTCTTATTACATTTGTTTCAGGCAATTTCCAACTAATGGCCAGTGGGAGACAAGAGTAATATTCATGCAAATGTTCATTGTATTTCAACATTGCATCTGACAGGCACATCGGAAAGCATTTATTTTGAGGATTGACCTGCTCCTTGGCTGTCACCAAAGCATAGGGAGGTCTTTAATTTGTGTACAGTGCTGGAGGGGAAACTCTGGATGATGCATCTCATTTCCCTGCCTATGTGATTTATCATGGTTGATTCCTCTTCTTCAGTGCCTTAAAATAGACCCTTTGTTAAACCTAGGGCACCATTGGTCCTGCGACCCCACTGTCTTTCTCCTGCATTTTTAATGCAATGTTTTTTGAGTGTATGTGTTTATTCTTTGGGATTGCTGTACTTGATTGTTCTCATGTCTGTTTTGGTTCATGACATGCTTACATCTCTCTCTCTGTATGTGTGTTGTTTTATTTTAAATGCAGCTTCCCTTTGGAGATGGCCTGTTTCACTTCTATCCTCAGGAGACTTCAAAGAGGCGAAGCAAACGCAGAACTCGTATCCAACAGAGCCTCCAAAAAGACAGAAGGGTGAGCGTTAATTATATCTACCCTTGTCTGAAACAGTGTGACTTTTCACTCAGTCTGCGACGCTGTTTTTTGAGGGTTGTGTTTGAGATGAAACCCATTACTGCAGTTGAGAAGAAAAATCATTAAAAGTTCATGATATGTTCACAACTTCAGTGATCTCAAGGAGGTGGAGAACAATGAGCACTAAGCAGATAAAACTGAAATAAATGTTGAAAGGAGCCAGAAAAGCCTTTTGTTTTCTAGAAAATAAGATACATTCTACAATCTTCTGTCCTTCAATAAACCACCTCTCAATTATTAGAGCTGCTTAAATGGCAAAATGATCTTTCGTTGTCTAGTTGTGCTGTATTGTGTGTGTAATTACAGGAGTTACAGCAGAAGCTGTCACCTTATGAAGAAGACGACAAGAATTACAATGGGAAAGGTGTACAGTAATACTTTAACAGCTTAACTGTAATATCTTTGGTCTTTCCTCACTTCCTTTTTGCTGATTTCAGAAGATTTGTGCATCTCAAAGTGACTTGGATTGATTCTTAAATCTCTATGAATGATCAAATTTCTTCAGGAAATAAAGTACTGTATTTTAGATATGTTTCTACTACAAAAGCCTTTTTCCAGGAAACCTTTCTGTGGCCTTTATGTGTGCCCTTCTTTTCAGTGTATGCAACTTTTCCACTGTAATGGTGCCAGTTAAAAAGCAACAACATATACCTTAGCATTAATATATTGCGACATTATTAAAACTGTGATTGTATAAGTATATTGAGAAATTGTGGGGGCATTTTGACAGAATCAACTTTTCTCTCTGTAACATAAGAAAGAAAGAAAATCACAATAAGTTTCTCAAAGCTTGTGGTTCTAAAGGCAAAGTAAAGTAAAGCAGTCAAAAAGTTATCTCGCATTTATGCATCTATGCATGTTTCTCTAAACTTTAATCAGACTTTATTAATTCTAAAAGCAGATATAAACTTACGTGCTGTATCTGTTTGACGTGCCAATTAAGGGGAAAATTGGCTTAATTTTACTGTGGATGATTTATTGTAGCATCTGTAGTAACATCATTTCAGGTAAATTATTTTAAAAAGCACACAGTTCAATCAATAAACTTTTTTTCAGTTAAAATATCTGAGGGGAGTTAAATCAGTTTTATTTATATCATCCCATTCATGCACATAGTGTACACACACAAAGTGTTTTACAGAAATGAAGAAAAGCTTGAGAAAATACCTTAGAGTAACTCTTAAAACAAAATTATATATTTATATGGGTTTTCTTATATTGGTATGTCCAATGTAATAAGTCCTCCTAAAGACACAGCCCAATAGTCATCAAATTCAACCCTGCATAAATAAATAAACCAAAAAAAAATTCAACAAATGGCATTAATAACATCCTAATCAACACAGATGCATATAGAAGTAGCCATGATAGATTTGGAAATTCATCAGCAGGATACTGAATTCAACAGAGGTATGACAGAAAAACACATTCATTTTTGTGTTAATTCTTGTCTTTGCAACATTATGTTTTGAACATGGAAAAATTCTATTATAGACGTAAAATATTTGTAAGACATCGAAATACATGTATTAGATGTAGGGATTAGTTCATATCACTGGATGCCAGTTTGTATAACTCTGGGAACAAACTTGCTGGTAATGCCTGAACTCACTCTGATGAAAAACTAAATGTGAATAGTGTTAACTTCCCCATAAAAATGGAGAAAGCACATATTTAACTGAAAAATATAAACAAACAGAAATCTTGATTTCTTATATCAAGAAAATCAAGATTTTGGTTTTAGGTTTTTGATATCTTTGCAGTGTTTTCCATAGGATATGCTTGACTTCCATCTAAGCATTTATCGTAGCATGTGTAGTGTGGCAACAGCAGGCTTTGGGTAACAACTAAGTACAGTAAGCAGAAAAGCTTTGTTAGGTAATAAGCGTCACGACAAAGCGGTTACCACATTTAGATTTTCACACTGTTCATAGAAAACCAAGTGTTAAATACTGTGAAACAATTATTCACCAGATTTTAAATTCACTAAGACTGCTTAGCTCACATCTCTGCCCATTCTGAGTCTGTTGAAGGCACAGTCGCACAAAGGCAATAGCCTGTTTGAACGATGAAAGGCTGTGAATGAATCTGTTTGTTCCAGTGCAATTTGTCTTGTGTAACTCCACGTGTTTAGCTTGGTCTATTGTCGGAGGCGGTAAGAGCGTAGGTCCTGCTGCAGACAATCAACTGACCTCTCTAATTACGGTTGTGAGAGGTGCTAATGAAAATAAATGTGAGCCGCTTCACCGAGCTAATGCAGCTAATGGAAGTGAGACAACACGGACATGGACAGGTCTACATTCCAGATGCTGAGGTTTAATCAGATGCTTGATGTGCTTAGATGGATTTCTAAGAATCTCTGGACCCTATGAGGACGGACTCATCAGTGGTAGTTCCTGTGACCTTATAACATTCACAGTCAGCTACATAGGTTCACATTTACAGTCAAAGTTGCCTTAAAATGTTAGTATTTTAGCATGCTGTTCATTTTTGTTTTAAAATAGTTTGATTTTGAGTTATTTCTGCTGTTATAGAGAGTTTACACCCCGTCATGACATTTTTAAAGGCAAGCCTACTTCCAGGGACAGTTTGATAAAGTAGCCGACATCTCTACTGTTCATGTGTAAGCGGCTAAGTATCCCCAAATGGCACTGTGACATTTTCTATCCTGATTCCAGCTTCAGATACTTGTAAGTGAAATATAACCAGCAATAGTTTCAGTTTGATACACAATATCTTCTAAGACACCTCTGTTTTTATGTTTTGATATTTTGATATTCCAAATAGTTCTAATTTCATTTTTTTTTTTTTACATTTATTTGAAGTTGAATGTTAAATACTGTGGTAGTGGTTCTCACTGAAGATATAAGAAAATAATCTTAAGCTACTTTTTCAGTAAACTGTTCAACCCCGGTAGCCTTCTGCTGTCTGTCTGTATTGATATATTTGCTCCAGATTTACTAATAAATAGGCGTACACTACAAAAGCTGAATAGTTTAAAAAAATTAAATTAAAAAAATAATCGTAATCTCTTGATCCCTGTGTGATTTTTGAAAGGTGGCAAGAGTATCAGAGTTAGGTACCCTGATACTCCAAAGAACCTCTAAGTGGGGTAATAACAGCCCCATAAAATTCAAATTATGAAAGGTTTAGCTGTCTTTACAGCTCCAGGTTGTGATACAGCAAATACAGGCTGTTTACTCAGCCAAGCAGCCATGGGATTTCAGGTTAAAACACCTGGAACACTGGTACAATGCAAGTTCCTGCTATTTACACATTTTATAGGTTGCACTTAAAATAAAATACATCACAGGACTTTGGCCAATGGTAGTTCCTTCATTAGAGGTGATGATGGCTGAAAATAATACTAAAAAAAGAGTTGGTCAGGGGCCAAATGCTCTTCTCCGAGTTTCAAAGTTAAAATACTGGAATCATATTAGTGCTGCTGATGTGTTCAGACCTTTTAGAGTGGAAGATGTCAGCGCACATTTTATTCATTGCACTCTATATCGACCCAGATGAGACACACTTTACGCCTCTAGTAATTCTGCAATGATAGCAGCTTCATGATTTATAGTGTTCATTTGTATCATGCATGGCTGGCTCAATTTGTGATTTATAGATTCAAAAAAATTAAGAATGCAAATTAAATGGCAAGACAATTTAGCATGAGAACAGGAGAGACTAGTCAAACTATTTCAATTGCTCAAATGACGTGAATTGAATTAACACATAAATATGAGTCTTCATTTAAAGTTAAGCTAGATTTACAAAAAAGGTCACATTGCTTTAGTTTTCATAAATTTACATGGAATATTAAATGGCAGTCTAGCTTTAACATATGCCGAGCAGCGACAACAAGGGCATAATAATAAGTACACTGTGACCAGGATTTCTGTTCTTTCATTTATTAGAATGCTTACCCACTACTTTACTCATAGGAACTTTTTTTTTCGTGTTTCTCCTTTTCATCTTTTTTTGTGATTCCTGTCTTGTCTGCTCAATTATGCAGATCTGGTTTTTAAATCATTGTGATTTTATCTGTAAATGTAGATATACTAATAAACAGGAGTAAGCTATAAAAGCTGGTAAGTTGGAGACGTTCATATTTAAAGCATGATTGAGATCTTTCAACCCCTGTACAAGCAAAGAAACAAAGCAAAAAAAAAAAAAAAAATCATGGCGGAACCAGAACAGTAAAGTATCAAAGCACTGTATTTCAAAGTGAAATGAAGCGTTGTGAGCTGGCGGTTGGCAAGGGTGGACAGTGACAGTGGTGCATGGGCACTGTTTGATGTCGTGAGTGGGAAGCATGACATGCCGTCCAAGGGAAATACCCACTCTTCCGCTCAGTGGAGGAATAAATTGCTGCTGGATGGAGAGAAATGTTGAAAAATAAGGAAAATAGTGATATATTTGAAAAATGTAACAATTGGCAAAACGAAGAGAACTTAGGATTGACCTGTCTTTTATAGGATTTCCTGTCTGGCTGATTTACAGCACGTATGTTTGTTCCTCCTGATTGATTATAGTGTGACTTAAATGAGACTCGCAAATGAATACTCTTTGGCCATTTGAGAAAGGCGCCTTAAGTGCTGCTCTGCCTTCTCATCTGAGGTGGTAAATACACTTGAAATTGCCTGTTTTCTGAGTCACATTATGGTGAATTTACAAGAGTAATCATAAAAGGTGCACTTACCAGTGACCCATTTTTCAAGCATGGTTTAGAAACTGTGAAAACTTACAGTCCCTGAAAGTTATAAGAATAACTATAAAATTGACATTTCTAACCAAGCATTTATGAAACATTGATTTACAGCGTTGAAAGATCGCAGGAATGTTTCATTTTGTTTTTCAGTGCAGCTGTACGCACAAAGCATTCATAAATTGAGCGACCAACAGAAACCATTGTTGAAGACAGTTAGCCATTTTTTGTATTTTTTACTTTTTTTGCACATACTGTATGTCCTGAAATGTCACATGCCTGAAAGCTGAGATAGTCAAACACATTGTTCTTTTCTTCAAACTGCTAATAACATTGCATTTCTTTAAATGTTATATATTTAAACAGTAAATAAACATGTTCAGAAACTAAAGTTATACAGTGTAGTGGCTGAGAAATAATTAACATAATAAGGAACAAACTGTCGCAACTGCAGGTTATCAGTTTTATCAACAAACTTTAAACATTCTGCAGACATTTTGGGTTTTACTGTTAAGGTTAGTGAGAAACCTCTGACTTTTCTACCTGTAATACCAACTCTTATTTTTTCTATTTCATAAGTTACAAAAAAAAAAAAAAAACATTTCAGAGTAAAAAAATTATGCAAAGTAAATTGTCTCCTTGAAAGCAGTGATGATGAACTGATGTACATATAGAGTGAATGTTTTCGACCATGTTTAGTAATTTTCCTGTAACTTATCCACTCCTAATGTATTAGATTCCAGTGTTTTAAGTTGGTATGGTGATAACGTTTTTAATAACAATAATACTAATTAAAAAAAACAACTAATGCAGCTTTCAGCTGTTCATCCACCTGGGTTTCTTTGATAACTCAGGAAAGCCCTGGTGTGTTTGTGAACATAATTTCGATGGTTTGGAAGGTTGTCTGGAGAGAAAAGAAGCTGTGGCTTTGTGGCAGGTGAGTCTGGCAGCTTCGGCTATACCTGCAAAGACTCTTATTAGATGAAGGGGGAAAAAAAACAAAAAACTGTTATTTTGATTGACAAGAAGCTCTTCCTTCATGGTGAGAACAGCACAATTGAGTTTTGTGATTTTCTGTGCACAAAACAACACACAATGCAACATCTTTAAAGTTACAGGAAATTCTTTTTGTTTCTGCTTCAATTTCCCAGCACATTTATTTCATTCTGCTATTGTTTTGTTTTAACGTTTTTTTTTTCCCTTTGAGCTCACTGCTTCCTTTTGTGTCATTTCTCTGCTTCTCGTACCCAGGTGAAGAACGTCTTCGAACAGGAAGGTTTCAGTCGTCAGAAGCGAGGCTACAGAAATATCAATGATATTGAAGTGAACATGAGTGACCCTTTGTTCACCAAGCAGTGGTATCTAGTGAGTAATCAGCCGACTAGCTGTGTCCGTGCTGCCTGACCTTTCTCACCAGCCCACCTTCTTTCACGCTAATTAGTTGGAGTCCAGGCATTTTCCATTTTCTACTCTGCTTGCAGAATCAACATTGTTACTCATTCTTAGATTAGTTTGGCCTAAACAGAGATGTGTAATTTCTGCACTTGTGCATGCTAGGTGCCCCCCCGTCGTGCCCATCCTTAATGGCAAGCATGACTTTTATGCAGCAGCAAGCTTGCCTTCATTCATTTGAGGCAAAAGAGGCACATGCTGTACTGCTGACATTTATGCCCTTTCCTGCCTTTAACCTTCATCCTCTCAGCACCAAACCAGACATATCCAATGTCATTATTCCTTCCGGTGCATGCAAGCGTCCTCTACCATAGCTAATATCCTAATGGTGGCTCACCTGGGTGCCATGACTCATGAATGTTCTCCATGTTGTCCAGATAAACACAGGGCAGGCAGATGGGACCCCCGGGTTGGATCTAAATGTGGCTGAAGCTTGGGCACTGGGGTACACAGGCAAAGGAGTTACCATCGCAATCATGGATGATGGTGAGCTTTAAGCTGGTCTTTAATGAACGGTCTGTAACAATCGCTAAGCTTGTGCAAATCCCTCCATTGGTTTGATAAATACAGTAACTGTTTACGACTCAGACAATATTTTGCTATATTTTGGGACAAATGTTGTGCAGTTGATGTGCAATGAAATTGTACGATGTCAAAAACATAATAATTTGCTTTTGACACTGTTTTCTTATCTCTATGGCCTTTGTTAAAAACTTTATTTAGCTCTCTATTATAAAAGAAATATACACGTTCATTTAAGTTTTAAAATATATAAAAAAGGCCATCCTGGTCTTTTTGTGCTGATAAAGTTCAAAACCTTTTCTGACAGACTTACTGATACAATTCTTTTGCACATTTAAGTAATAATTGTCTTGACAGAACCTAGTTTATAATTTTCATGGCAATTAAGAACAAATACAATAGACGAAAAGTACAATATCATCTTTTATTTATTTACTTAGGCTCTATAGCATCACTGATTAATGTCTTATTCCAGGTATCGACTACCTACATCCAGACCTGGCATCAAATTATGTGAGTAGCTTTGTGTTGTTGAATGTTCTTAATTTCCTTTCATTCCTTTGAAGGGCTGTTAATAAGTGAAGCAAGGGTTGAGGATTTCACGGGCCTTGTGTGACTTCTCATTGGCACTGACAGGTGCTCTTTGAGTTGCCTTCATGGCTGCCGAGTCTCCTTGTATCTCTGGAGGACGCAGAGACAGGCAGACGGCCAGCCAAGCTGTTTAATGTTAATGCACAGCACACTGTGGCAGACACAGTGGCAGGCCGTTCTGTCACTAGCTGAGATAATGCCAGGGTAGTTGGTGCTGCATAATGTGATGTTTTATCTCTAGAATACTGATAAAACTTTAAAGGACAAGAAGGATTGTGAAATAGAACATAGTGATGAAGGTTTCATTTGACTTTTACAGTGACTGCAGTTCTGTGCGTCTGGCTGGTGACTTTTGTTTATCTTGACTCGTTGGCTTTTCTTGTTTTAATTTACAGTTTACTGACTTTTCTCAGACTTGAACATAACGTTGTATTGACAACCCTGGAGCCTCTAGTTTTTCCTTCTACCTATTGGTTCTTGCTGAAATACACCCTGTGCTAGATTTACGGTGCCTTGCAAAAGTATTCACACCCCATCGCTTTTTGCATTATATTATATCTACAAACTTCAATGTATATTATTTGGGTTTTGTGTGAAAGACCAACACAAAGTAGTGCATAACTCTGAAGGGGAGGCAATATAACACATGGAATTGAATTTCTTCACTTAAGAAATTTGAAATCTTTATTTACCCCGGTTTAATCTGACACCACAAAATATAATCTGGTCCAACCGAATGCCTTCAGAAGTTATTATCAAATACAATGTAGTCTAAATAAATACAGAACAATAGTTTGTTAAAGAAAACTTGTAAACAAAAACGTCAAAAACACCAAAAACCAAATAGTCAGATAGTAGTGGACATGTTTAAAGAAGGACTTAGTTCTCAAACAATATTCCAACTTTGAACATCTCATGTATTGGTTAAAAACAGAAAATGCAGGCCACTACTACATTCCTACCAAGACACGGTCATCTACCGAACTTGACAAGTCTCAAGAGAGGAGGATTAATAAAGTGACCTGTGGTGACTTTGACTCTCACTATTGACAGGACCGTGATTTGGTATGCTTTCACAAATCTGACCTTGATGGAAGAGATTCATGAAGGAAGCATTGTTGACATAAAACCATTAGAAATCCTGAGTGCATCCACAAGACATGTGGTGACACAGCAAGGTGTTTCATTCAGATTACATCAAAATGAAATTTTTTAGCCTTCATGCAAACTGCTACGTATGGCAGAACACTGAGTAAAACATTTTATTTCTGCCGTAATAACACAAAATCTACACTGTGGTATAGCAATACTTTTCTTCAGCAAAAGTAAAGAAGCTGCTATAGAGAGGTGATGGCAAAATGGGTGCAACTACATGACAGGGCAATCCTTAAAAAAATGGTCAAAAACTGTAGAACACTTCAGATCGGAGAGGAGGTTCACCTTTCACATTTTAGAAATATACCCTAAAGCAATTTTTTTGTGTAAGGTTGTTTTCTCTCTGTGTGCATGTATCACTCATCACCATGTTTGCCTGGCTTTGCATGCAACAGTGTGTGAACAAAGATGAGCTGTGGCCCAAAAATAACACGCAGACTCAGCCGTGGAGATGCAGGAGCATGCTTCACTAGATTGATGCATCACGCTGTGCTGTAGATGTCTTTTGTATGCATGTGTGCGTGTGTGTGTGCGTGTGTGTGTGTGTGTGTGTGTGTGTTTCTTTGAGTTAGATGTTGCCCAGAAAAAAAAAAAAAAAAGACACAGCATGACAGATCTGGTTTTGTTAACGTTGTCATGGTGTTTTTTAAACCTCCTACTATCAGCTGAAAGAGAAATTTCATAAAATATCATTTGAGCTCATCACATCTTTTAGTTCAGTTTTAATCAAATGTGTTTGGATATTTCTACATTACATTTTGTGCTTTGGTGTAACAATCATTCAGGAAATGCTCATAGGATGTATTTTGTTATGGTGAATTAAGATTGAAACTGTGCTGCTTTCAATAAGCAATTCCTAACATGGTGGTTTTAATTTCATGGCACATTTACCAGTGGATGCCAACAGGCAAAACACTGTGATGAGTTTTGGATAAAATAGATCTTCATGGAAATTTATAACAAATTGATACAACTTCCAGTATGCTCATTTCCTGCTTTTGCTTATTTTCTACTTTTATTAAGTTCAATTATTTTAATGGTGCTAGAGGTAGATCTGTTTTCTGAATGCGGTTCAGTTATTTATTTATTTTGTTTTATCTCTCCACTTCCCACACATGACCGATACATCTACTGGCTACAGAGGGGGATTTCTCAGTACCAGTAGGATTGATAGGTGACCTTTTTCTCCCTCTGCCTTCTAAATAAAACATGTGTAAGAGGAGAAAAGGAGAAAGGTGGAGTGTTGTGTCACCTAGCGGGACTCTTACTGTGCAGATGGGAAGTTGCCATTTGATGACTGAACGTTAGAGGAAGTTAAAACGAGCAATGTTATTCATACAACTCGTCAGCTTTCCCAGCTTCAAGATGAAGCTATCAATCGAATGGAATCTTGAATTGCCGTGATAAAATAAAGATATTAAGCCCGTTCCTGATTGTGAAATCTGTCTATTAAATAGAGCAGCATATTACCAGATTACCCTGAGTACCAGTAGATATTTCTGTATTATAAACCCAGAATGTTATGTATAAGCCGAGGGACTATCCTATAGTAAGGGGTAAAACTATACATGTTTAACCAGAAAAAAAAGAATGAACGATTTTTACCCTTTAAAAAAAATATCAATTATCAACATGGCTTTACAGACTTTTTTGTACATCTTTTCTGTGACCCTTAATTTTGTCTTACATAACTTTTGACCCTATTTAATCATAATTGCTGTGGTGATCCTGAAGAAAAAAAGCTGAAAGAAAACAAGAAGAATACCACTAATCTTAGCTGTCTTTTTTAAGAAAGCACAGAAAATTCAGAATAAGTTTTAATCATTTACAAATGACAACCTCTGTGCATTCTTCAGCTACAAGAAATGCAAAGTATCATAGATAAAAGCATCAAGCTTAGCGTAATTTGAACAAGTGTGCAAAAAGAGAGAAATCAGTTCTGCCATGTTCAGAAACAACTCTGAATGCTTTGGAGAAGTCATATCACAAATCCAAAAATATTGCATGTGATTTGTATTAAGATTATTCTCTAATAAAGATGGAGATTACCCGATAAAGTTTAGGATTAGTCTCAATCTAAAGCCGACTCACTGGTTTCTTAGTGGTATTGTTTATTGGTTATCCTGTCACATTCATGATGGGTTTGGTTAGACTTATGGACCACAAATCTAAATGTTTTTATATAATTAAGTTCGGACAACCCTGGCAATATGTTGAAAGATGGCAATGCATTAGTCTGCTTCAATTTGTAGGCATTAGAAACAACTGAAACAGAAACTTGATGACAGTACCAAGATAATCAAGATGGTTGGAGGAAAACTGTACTCCCTTTCTTCTCTTTCAGTAATATCTATGAATTACCTTGTCATGCCTTCTGAAGCAATAAGGAACTTTTGATGTATTTTTCTTAGATTACCATGCCTTAATCTTTGAAGATGAGTCTTAGTGGCAGTACTCTTGGTGTACTGATAAATGCATTTAGACATAAAAGAAGAAAATAGCAGCCTTACTATGGTGTGTCTGTGTGATTTTTCTTTTAGCAGGAGTGTGTTGCCAAGAACAGATGAGGTGACTAAGGCTTTAGTAATTCTGTACCTGGCTGCACTCATGACAGCAAGAGACGAGAGTCTGATTGATAGCAAAAGATATGAGTTTGAGGTTCAGTAAGTGATCCATGGACATACTCCCATGTTATTTATTGCCATGGCTCGAGACTTTTTATGTGGTTTATTGAAACAGAAAGAAAGTGTTGTTTTTTTTTCTCTTCAAAAATGTTGTTTGCCACACAATATCAATGTTTTAAGCATTTTTCTAAGTCTTTTGTAGTTGAGCTTCTTAAACATTTTAGCCTGCTCTTGTTTTTTTTGTTGTTGTTTTTTTTTAATTGTCTTAGAAAGGAAACGGATCAAAGAAAATGTTAAACACAAAAATGTTAAACACAATAAAAAAAAAACAGTTTAGTTAACATTTTGCTCTAATAGAAACAACTATTGACAGAGGCTTTTTACCTTGTCTTTGTTACCCTCCTCACATTTTCATAATATGGCAATAATAAAAAAAATTACAAATACAAAACTTATCACAAACATTACAAATGCCTCACAATTACACAAACACGAAAATAAGAATGTATGTCAAAATAAATGTAGCAATCATGTCAGTATAAAAATAATTAATATGGGATTCCCATTGGTTCAAACCAGAAGATTCTGCTCCCTTCCCATTTTGCTACTGGCTGAATTGTCTTCTCTAATTATCAGCCAGTTGTCTGGCAGAAGCAGCAGTGACAAACCAGTCTCCTAAAACTGATCTGATATGGTTGAGTCTCCTGCCGATGGACCGAGCTTCAGATTCTCTGTTCTCATGTCCGGAAAGAATATGGGTTACATGTAGCACTAGTGCAGAACCAAACACCAAACACGAATATGTGAGTGAAAGTCTGAATGAGATTTCAAAATGTCTGATAATTACATTCACTGGATAAATGTGCATTTAACAGATGTGCATATTTTCTGTCTTCTTTTTCTTTTTGCTGCTGTTTATTCGGATCCTTTGACTATCTGTCATGTGAAATTAAATTCTGAGTCATTATCCTCTCAGTTTGAAGTACATGCTGTGGCCAGACATCAATGTTGCCCAGTGGACATTTTTAATAAAATGTGGAATCAAGGAAGACAAAGTAGGTGAATTTGCTGTAATTTCTATGTTTACCAGAGACAAAATGTTAAAACAAATGTGATCTGACAAGCAAATTGTCCTCCAATAACTCATACCTCATCAAAGTTATAATACTGGGAGCAACATGAATCAATTACAAGACTTAATTTATGTTTTGGAATAAAAAAAAATCTGTGGTTAGGCTCAGATTTAATCCAAAATCTGACATCAGAGGCACTCAAATGAGGAGATGTAAAAAGAACATCAACAGTAGAAAAGAGACAATATTATAAGAGGTAATGGTTTCGCAATTTGATGCCACCTATAATAGTATTATGCTTTGTAGTATAATATTTCAGAGGGTGTAGATTAAAAATCATCTTGACTGAGAAAGAAGTGACCTGAAGAAGTTTCTTTCATCTTTAGCACAGCATTAAAACATAACACAAAATGACCATAATTCTTGATAAAATGTCTGCAGAAAACACAAAATTACCTCAAAGAATGTGAAAATTCTTAGAAATATGAAAATGAATGTTCACAGCCTTCACATTATAGCTCTGTAACTGAATAAAGAACTAACTTTATTAAAAGTAAGATCAGTATTTGTTTCTGAAGGGCAAATTCAGGGGTTTCATTCTTATCTCTGGTTTTCTTTTATCTGACCAAACATAACGAAGGATTGGAATAATAGAGAAATAAAGGAACAACCTCCAAGTAAGAAACTCAGGGACTAACCACTTCATAATAAAACTCTTTCCTTCAATATGTGAGTATTGTCTTAATGCTGGGTTGGTATTGTCTGATCTTAGTCTTGAGTCAGCTTTGGGTTAGTTGGACATATGGCACTAATTAAATTAAGTCTGTTTTAACTTACAGGAGGAGATTTTCCTTTTCATGCACTATGTGATTTACTTTGAGATCATTAATCTTAGTGACCTGTGTTATGGCAACTTGCTGTGCAGTTTGGACTTTGAGAGAAAACTGTTGTTTATAAAGACCTTAAAATGAGTAAAAAAAGAGTAGTAGTTCACTTTGAACAGTATTAGCAACTATACTTAAAAAAAACAGCTTGCACCTGTTGTTTGTAAGGTTAGGACTTACAATGCAATGTTTCTCACTGCCCATCTCCTGTTCACTTCTTGCTTGTTTGTTTTTGTCTCAGCATTTCTATTTTCATAAATGCATCAATTTGGTCCTTTCAGAATGCCGATGCCAGCTACGATTTTAGCAGCAACGACCCGTTCCCATTTCCGCGATACACAGATGACTGGTTCAACAGGTAATGCCCGTCCAGACAACCCTCCTGTTTACATATACTGTACATACCGAGTGTGTTTTTATGTGCAAACATGTGCGCTCTATCTGGAGTCTGCTTGCTCTTCCCTATTGATTTTCTCTCCACATAGTTCTATTAAGACATAATGCAGCAAAATAAACAGCGACATTGTCCAGCAGCAAGACAAAAGAAAACCACATTGCTTATTTTTAGTCACGCAAATGGCTGCATAGAGTATGTGAAAAAGAAAGCTCCTAATTCAATTTACTCCTCAAAAGAAATTGCGTATACAAGTGACCTTCTGTTACTAAAGCTTGATCAAACTCCTATTTCCTAGCATAAATATGTAAAAAAACATGTAGATAACATATAACAAATACTGTTGTATTTGAAGCACATCTGCTTCCATTTGCCTTGATGTATGTGTGTCTGCACCTCTGTGTCAAATTTAGCAGGCGGTGCTTTGGTTTAATAGCAGTTGCTGACTGCAATTCTCGCTGGCTAGTCAGCTGGTTGTTATAAATAGCTGCCTGTCTGGTGCAAGGCATGCTGGGAAAGAGGGGTTGACTCTGCAGTGTCCCTGTGGGGGTGCAAAGAGATGGCAACATTACACGGTGAACACAAAACACAGATGTGCACAGGCTATTCAGTTAGACATCAAATATTGTAGTTTGTTGCAGGACAAATGTGAGTTAAATTTCAGGATTAGAGTGTTTACGGCAACAAGATTCTTTATCTTGATCATTTAGCTATGAACAATCTTGTTAAAGTCTGACAGAGTCTGCACCAGCCAAGGTTACAGCTGATCTGTGAAATCTTAGCTCAGACTTTTCCAAGAAGATATCATTTGCAAATTTATGCAAATTCATGCAAATCCTCACAAGTCATTTCTTTCCTAGTTTTTTTTTTTTTTTTTTTCCTGTCACCAGTCATGGCACACGATGTGCTGGGGAGGTTTCTGCGGCAGCCAACAATAACATCTGTGGTGTGGGAGTCGCCTACAACTCCAAGGTGGCAGGTGTGTGTCATGTAGAAACCTGCACATTGAAGAAAGAGGAGGGTGACAATGAAAAGATTACAATGTTAAATAATAGCTCTGATAACAGTATGATGACAGCCTCACAGGTCTGATGCAGGTGATTTACAGAGAGAGGGAAAGCACAAAATAAAGGTTATCGTGGGGAAAATTGTGCTGAGGGGTGTTTATATGGTTACATCTATGCACAGAGGTGGAAATTATTCAGATTGCCATGGTGGAAAACAAAATTGATGCATAAAATTGAGATATGAAATAAGGAGGTTGAAATTTGATTTGCATTTTGCTGTGATGGTGACTGTTTTTATCTTCTTTTATTAAGAAAAAATAGGAAAAAAAAATATGTTTTTTTTTTTTGTGTGTGCAAATCAAATGGTCAAAACAGATCCGGCCGTTTTCCTTAAGTCCATATTTTATATTTCACTGCTGTCTTCTTCCGCCAGCAAAAATGACAAACTAATAAAAACAAAATTCTTATCCTTTTAGGCATCAGGATGCTGGACCAACCTTTTATGACTGATATCATTGAAGCATCATCTATCAGCCACATGCCTCAAGATATTGACATATACAGTGCCAGCTGGGGACCGACTGATGATGGCAAGACTGTGGATGGACCGCGAGAACTTACATTGCAGGCTATGGCTGATGGTGTCAATAAGGTATAAAGGAATCAACCAGATGCTGAGTAGCAGCTTGCTTCAGGCTTGCACAGCCTTAGACACATGTTAATAAATAGACTGAAGATATGTTGATCTGGTCTTCTTGTAAGACATTTGGGGGCCGATGGATATTGACCTACTGGGCAATATATCATGAAGACTTGTCTTTATTAATCCTATCACCTGCTTGTAACATTTATGTCACAGAGTGTCTCAAACTGTCCCAAAAGCTGTAGCTGGCAGGGTTTGCTGACAATCAATTAGTGTATGCCACAATATCACATGCAATGAAGGTGATGCTGCAACACTGAGATAAACCTTGTGTCTTTGTCCACTAGTGAAACTTCATATACCAAGGCAGCTAATAGGACAGGGGCATACATTTTCAGAAACTCATCAAGTAGCCGTATAACTATTCTTGTGGAAGACATTTAACATATATATCATATTATAGTACGAAATTTGAATTGAAAGATGAAGAAAGTGTCACTAATTCAGCTCATCTTTTTATTTTAACGTAAAAGCTGCCTTGAATTTTTAATGCACTATCATGCTGGTGTAGAAATGTTTCCACTGAACTCTGTGTTGCTTGTTAATGCTCGGGACATTATTACAGCAATTTTTCATTTAGCTATGCTCTTATTGAAATGATGAATACAGATAAGAAGTTGTGTAGATACACAAATGCATTGCTCTTATGACAGAAAGATTAAAATATGCACACTAAATACATTTTCCCTGCACATTCATCATGCTGAGAACAAAGAACACCTATTTTAGATAAATGGTAGTAACAACAACATTTTTAGAGGTAGTAGCACTTGATAGTACCTTAATCTACCCCAGTACAGTAATTTTTATAGACTTTACATGGACTTCCATTCATTTCTATATCCTAATCCTGTGCCTTATCCTTAACCAGTTACCAGTAACTTCAACCTTAATTTAATTCACACCTTAATCCTAAACCTAAGCCCTCTCAGTCAGTCCCCATAATGTAGGATGTGTTAGAAAAATGGTCCCTACCATGTATCAAATACAAGACCACATACACATACATACACGCGCACACACACACAGTTGTAAAGCTGACAGCTACACTGCCAATTACTTGCTTGATTAATCTTCATGCACCATGTGCAGGCAGGTGCAAGCTGGTCTGAAACAACTCCATCTCAGGCAGAGTGGCTCTACAGAAGCACAACTCAATGAAACAAACATCACTTATCGTACAGGCACTCTGCAATCTGCTGCTTACAGAAGATTCTAATGATCACTTATATAAGTTTCTGTGTTGGCTGTACATGATATGCCCTGTGCGGATGAGGGAAATTAGGAAGTACATTATGTTCTAGAAGCACCCACACGAATCTGTGTGGTTTTAATCAAAATAAATAACTGTCCTGGGCAAAAATTAAAACACTTTATCAGAATTGGAGCCAAAAACAGAACAGTAAAATCCTAAATCACAGCATTTAGCTCAGTGTTGCTCAAACCTCTCTCTTTATGCAAACAGGACACTATAATAAGGGAGGGGAAAAGCATGTAATCGTCAGTGTTGTTGCAAAACCATCAGCCTTTTGTAGTCACAGGTGCAGC
This sequence comes from Alfaro cultratus, assembly GCA_903066825.1. NCBI lineage: Eukaryota > Metazoa > Chordata > Actinopteri > Cyprinodontiformes > Poeciliidae > Alfaro > Alfaro cultratus. Next base: position 2,484 of record CAEFZX010023302.1, on the reverse strand, counting down.
AGAGAAAAAAAAGGGATACTCTCTGCCTGGAGAGACTGTTTGTTGTTTCCTTTTGTAAGACACTGACATTAATAAAATAGTTACAGCTTCTTCCTACAATAGCTTATATGCCCTTTTTACCTGAGCAAGAACAATTAACAATTACAGTGCTTTGGAAGACGGTTCCACAATAAGATTTCTTCTGTTTTAGCTTTTTAAAATCACATTTAGAAGTTTTGGATTATCAAATTCACTGTATTGTCAAAGATTACCTGAGCAATTTCATGAGGATTTCTTTTGCAAAGATGTAAAGCTACCCTAATCAGTCTGATCCTTTGTAAAAAGAAATCTAATTATTTGCACCAAAAAAACAGTCAAAATGTTAACCTTTCTTTTTTTTAACTTGTTGAAAGTGAGTCACACAACACATACAACTTTTTTGTCCTTCGAGTCACTGCTGTGTTTTGGAGTCAGTACATTTGTGACAGATCTCATTAGGTAGCTGTGTGACTAGGCAGTTTGTTCCGCAGTGTTGGACCAGAGAGGCTACAGGCAATTTTTCCAGGAACAATTAACCAGCCACCACCTGGCGACAACAGAGTTTTGATTGGATTGTAGTGTATGAGTAATTTAGAAAAAAAATGCACCAAAGAGACCAATTTTAGTCACTTTAATAAACACAAGAAGTTTAAAAATGCTGATACTGGTTGTATAATTACAGTAAGATTAAATTCCTTTTTTCTTGGTCATCACTTTAACTTCAAGAACCCCATGAGAAATAAGGAGTAACTTTGATGTATTTCTGCTTCTGTGGATAATGTTGTTTTAGGGGCGTGGAGGAAAAGGCAGCATCTATGTATGGGCGTCAGGCGATGGCGGTAGCTATGACGACTGCAACTGTGACGGCTACGCCTCCAGCATGTGGACCATCTCCATCAACTCTGCGATCAACGATGGCCGCACCGCTCTGTATGATGAAAGCTGCTCCTCCACGCTGGCGTCCACATTCAGTAACGGGCGAAAACGCAACCCGGAGGCTGGTGTTGTGAGTTCGCTCAGATTTAATTGTGGCCATTTCACAAGAGTGACAATAAACAAGCCAGATTAATAAGCAGGAATTCCTGATAATACTTCTAACATTTAAAGATGATTCAGCTTTATTTCTCCAAAGTTCTTCACTTTACTGTCTCTAAAGGTCCTCTCACATTCTCTAAAAGATATTATTGCATTCGTAGACTGAACAGCTATTTGCACATTTTCTGTGAGCACAGCATATCTGTATTCCAGACCCTTCAGGAGATTGAATGAGTCCAGAAAATTGCTAGATGACTGAGAAAAATAGTGGAGGCTTAGCTGGAGGTATAGCTCTTTCCAAGAAACAAGCCTGACATTCAGATTTATATTTTTCTTTAGATGCTCAAAATGATGCTGGTACACAAATATTTCAGCATTAAAATTCTTACTTTTTCTCTCAGTTATTTTTAAGGGACACTTTTTTAATGAAACTGTCTTTTTGCTTGTGTATTTTGGACACACACACTTAATAGTTTGTGATTTTGCCACACATTGGACAATTCAAAATTGGCCCTTCTTTTTGGGTTGCCATTTATAATTTTATTTATTGATTTATTTTTTTATTTAGGCACAGAAAAAAAATGTTAACTTTAATACTTCATTAAATTGTTCACTCACAATATCTACCAACTGTCTTTTACAGCTGTATCATTCAGGGAGCTCCACTGGCAAAGCACACGACATACGAATCTGTTCCCAATACCAGAGGAAATAAGTAGTTTGCAAAATGGTCCTCAGAAGTATATATCTGACTTTGATCTTTTCTATTTAGATACTAATTTGTAATATTATTACATCTAAGTCCACACATTACAAAGCGTTATAAACCAAGATTTTTTAATACACCTGTTTACAGAGGCTGCGGTGTTTGAATGATTATGCAAATCACCTTTGGCTGTTGACAAAGCGCAATCTTCCCAAGGGGTTTTTCCTCATAATTACAGTTAATCTGTTGTCATTTTTTATTAAGTACCCTATTTAGTAAATAAATAATTCTTCAGTCTGATTGTGCAATTTAGTCTCACTCATCATGCTTTGAATTATACAATTTAGTAGCCACAAACAAAATGGTCTCCAATCAACAGCTGAGGATTAGTCTTTATTTCTGGTCAAAATAAAAGCTGAAACACATAAAAATACTGTCTAGTGTGTCTTGCTAATTTATTAAAATCTCTTGAAGTCTTTTTTTTTTTTTTTTGTCCTTCCACAACTACAAATCCTTGTAGAATTGTGACCTACATCAGCTTTGTACATATAAAGTGTAACATTTTGCCCAGTGTTTTTGCAGATTAGGTGGAAATCTGGGACTGAGGCCAAGATTAATTGTCTGTGTCATGTTCCATGTTTTTCTGTGTATTTATTTCAAGTTTTCTGTGTCTCTGTGCTCTCCGTGTTGTCCTGTCTCCCCTTGATTACTCCCAGGTGTGTCTC